>BJBW01002301.1:123901-188955 GCA_004320125.1 Scolopax mira | reverse complement strand
TTTGCAGGACGTGCCCAAGGCAGAGCGATAGCTGCAGGAGTCGGGCCGTGGGCCAGATCATACCGGGCATGTAGCTACCTACAGCACAACCCAGAGGGAACCAAAAGTCTCAAGTCCATGCCAGGTATCAAAATGATGTGACAGGGCAGGATTTCAGACATGCCAAGGCCACAATCATTTGCCTAAATGTAGTTACGTAGTGTTATTTTAATTGCATTTGTTTACCCTGTGCAGCCTCTAATGGGCTGGTTTATACATCTTACACTACCCAAAACACCTGTACGGGCCTGGCACATCTGACACGCAGCCCCACATCCTTCTGGGCTGAGCAGGATACACACATATGCCTGAAATAGCACCAGATACCTCTGCTTCGGAAGCTAAATCCTTCCTACCACCAGCATCAAGGTTCCCCTGGCTGGTCCACACAGTCCTGCTGGTCCAGCTGCTGAAGTCTCACTAGCAGGGGCTAATTTTCCACATCAGTGCAATTTTAATTTGCCAGAGTCGCACCTGGTTAGGACTAGTTATTGATTGTTTCAGCAAGAGCAGGACTTGATGAAATGTTCAAAGCCATATATCATAAAGTTCAGGGTAACCTGGCACGCACAACAGCATTTAACAGTAGAGAAATGCCAAAAGCAATATAGGGTTTGATAGGACTTGGCTGGCTGCACAGTGTGACTGCTTACAGATCATGGACCTGAATCTTTATGGCCTTGCATCTTGTGTGGTCATTTATTATAGTATAAAATGGGAATAAGCCTTAGCAGTCAGCCTTAGAAGTACTTCATAGCAACTTCGCACTGGAATAAACGGCTGTAAAGTCAGCTATCATTCAGTACTTTAAATCTACTAATGCAACAAGATCTTCCTACCTTAATGTTTGTGTTTTCTCATGATCAAGTTCCAGCTACATTTGCTTTCTGGAGAGACCCTGGCAATCTGTGGATATGCCTGCACACACACATAAAGCAATAAACTTGCCCATGGTGTCACACAAGTAGGTTTTGATTACAATGCACCCGTCCTACAAAAAGTATTCCCTGACACAAATCAACCAGTGGTGTGGTAGAACGAGCAACAGGCACATGGTCCAAGGTCTGAGCTGGTGAGACCAGTGCTCTCTGGTCGAGCTGCCCCAAAAGGCTTTGGCTTTTGAAACATCAGGAAGAGGCCAAGGGAACAGGGCAGGTGTGCAGGAGCAGCTTGGCATTTCTTTCTCTCGCCCTCAGCCTTCGAGTCCTCTGACGGCCTGTCTGGCTCAGACAAGCCACGGGGCTGCAGAAGGGCAGCACTTCCAGGTTAGGGCAGTGGCAGCCATTTCACAGTTACACAGTACTGCGGCAAGAAACGTGCTGAAACCGTCCTTGTCCACACCCTCCAGCCCCCCTCTGTGTCCCCCGCATCCCCCCTCCAGCCTGGCGGGGCCCACAGGGGATCTGCGTGGCAGCGTCTCATTCATTTAGGGCACAGCTCTTCTTGTGAATGGCAGAGAGTCTTCACACTGAAGACCAAATAACAAGGGAACTCTGGAGGTGTTTAAATAAAAGTATGTTTAATTAGAGATGTTCAAAAATTAAATACAGAAACGGTGTATTTAGGTTTGCTCTCAAAAATATATTAGATCCTCAGGCAGATCTAGGTCAGCACAGCTCGAGTAAAATTCCTGGGAAGCGCAGCGTGTGTGTGGGAGAGTTTTGCCTGTTCCGTGCCTGTTCTCTCTTACCGGCGCTGCGGTACCCACACCCAACCGGCCCCGGCGGCGTCATGTGGCACAGGCAGCACCAAGAATTCAGAAACCTTGAATTCAGAAATCCTGATTCTGCGTTGTTTTGCATTGCGGTTTGGTTTCTTTCTCTCTCCCTACTCGTGTCTCCTTCGTAACTACCACAACGCATCTTCCTGCATTGTCACAAGATCCAGAAACATCTTCCTTTTCTTTAAAGTTGAGATTCTGCTATAATCATATGACTCAGAGTGCCATAGGTCTACGAAAAACACCTGATGTCTGAGCCTTGAGATAAATCCCCATCTATTGGCAATCCCAGGTTGCAAAGCTGCATTGCTAAGCTCTTAGGTACTAAAAAGGGGGGGGGGGGGGGGGGGGGAGAGGGGGGAGGGTAGAAAGAGGGTATTTTGTTTACAAAGAAACATCCAGGTTTTTGATTATGGCTCCTGCCTTCCAAGCACCAGCAGGTCTAGACTCTGCCTGAGGAAACCAAGCTGTTTGCCCCTGACTCACTATTTGTGTGGATCCTTGCCCTGTTTTGGCAAGGCCGGGCCCAGCTGTGGCAGGGGTTGCACAAGTCAGGCAGGACGGGAATTCGGAGGCCCCACAGATGGAGGGGCTGGGGAAGGTCAAGTGTTTTGCATGGATGGGCTTTGGGATCAGCCGGGCTTGAGGTAAAGCGGCCGCCGTAGGGCAGGGGAGCTCTCTCTGGTGGGTCAGGGGACCCTTCCTTGTGCTGGGCAAAGGAGGGGGGGTCTGCACTTTGCCAAGGAATCGGGGCAACAGTGTAAATTCCAAGAGTTGTCGAAAGTCTGGATTTTTATGCCAAGACTTCTCAACATTTTCTAGTATAATTTCAGAGTGAATCAGCAAAATGTCAACAGCAGCCCTCATTCTTAATTTGGCCTTGCTCGAAATTAAATACTTAACTTACAGGAATTATTACAGACCTAAAAGAGCTATTTGAATAGGCTCTTGGGATGCAAAAAAAAAGCAAAATATTTTGGTTCCACAAAGCACCTTCGTTCTTTTGCGTGGGAACAGTTTCAAAGAGGAACTGCGTTCTCAGAAATATTGTCAGTTTCAGCGAATACCCAGCACTGGGTCCTGCCCAAAGCTCCCCACAGGGATGCTCTGGGCTTCCCTCTCCCCGGCTGCTGGTCCAGCCGCTTCCAGCTCCCTTTGTGGCACCTCGCCCCGGGCTCGGCTCCCGACTGCGGTTTGCACGGTCACCTGTGGGCCGCGGTGTGACACGCGCACGGGGTTTCACGGGCCTTATTTGTGTCTGTCCACCCCCCCAATTCCAGAAACACGCCAGTGGGAGCGTGGAAAGGGACACCTCGGGCAGGAAGCTCAACCCTTGACGGGGGACACGCCTCGCGTGGCTTCTGGCCTCCTCACGCAGCCAGCCGCTGGCCCTGAGGTGGCCACGGGCACACGCAGCCCGCCCGAGGGGCTCCGCCGGCAGCGTCAACACGCAACGCCGTGCAAGGCGGAGCGGGTCTCCGCGGCGCGGGGCGACGCCGGGCAGGGCAGGGTAGGGTAGGGTAAGGCACCACACGGCCGCGCCGCCCGGATGCCCGCTCCTCAGGGCGGGGGGAAGGCACCGTGTGCGTGCGGGGCCACTCCAACCCCGACCGCTGCCCCGCCGGGAAACGCCTCACCCCGCACTTGCACAACCCGCCCGGCCCGGCCCCGCCCCCACGTGACCCCGGGCAGCCCCGCCCCGACATGCAAATCAGCTGGGCGGTGACGGCCAATGGGGAGGTGCTCTCCGCCGCTGTATTTATAGACGCTATTTAAAGAGCCCCTGGGAGTCTCTTGCGCAGCGCAGGGCGGTGGCGGGGCGCGAGGGGGCACGTGCGCTCAGAGGGATGGCCGTTGGGCGCGCGAGCCCCGAGCGGCGCGGGGGGGGCGGGAGCGGGCCCCGCTGAGGGAAGGGCGCCGGTGTCGCCGCCGTCACGGCCGCCGTGCAGCGGGAAAGGAAGGTCCCTGTTTTCAGCCAGGCCTGAGCGTCCCGGGAATGTCGAGGTGCGCGCTCTCGGCGTTTGCGAACCTAAAGTTAAAACGTGGGGCGCGCCAAAGGGAGTTTTAGGTCGAAAGCTGCCGATTTTCTGGAGCGGTTCAGGTGTTTCAGCTTTTGCATCATCCTTTTCGGCCAAGAATTTGGAGATGTGAAAATCCTCTTTGGTGCTCCCCTCCCTACCTCCTTAAAAAAAAAAAAAAAAAAAAAAAAAAACCAGTCTCTTTACTGGGTCTTGTGTGGTGGCAGTTGGGAGGGAGGAATAACGCTTGCGGGCGGAGGGGGGTCCTGTGGCGCCTGCGTGTGTTCCGGGCCGGGGGGCGGCCATGGCGGCGTTTTGCAATGGTTCTTCACGGAAAGAAATGAGTCAGGTAAGCGAGGAGCAGTGATTGAAACCCGATCGTGCCAGCTTGCTCTTACACAAATCTCTGAGGAATTGATTGGCACCCGAGGAATTTTTTGTCAAAACTTAGACATGAGAAGAATAGCAGCTTATCTCCATAAGGAATGCTGATTTTTGTGGTCCCTCCTTCCTGCCCCCCCCCAGCATTTGATATATAGCTTGCATTCCTACTGAGGTCATTAGCATTTTCCCCTTTAGACGGAGATTAAGCCTTCTGTTTGTGGGTGTATGTGTATCCTAAGAAATCCTCTCATCCAGTTGAGACCTGTCCCCCTCTCTCCTTCCTGTAGGAGTGCTGAGCACTGATCCAATAAGAATTGCAAATGCCTCTACTCCCATTTTAAAGAAAACCTCTGCAGTGTGCGGTTGGCAAGACAGTTTGGTTACTCTGCTAACAGGCAAGCGAGAGAAGGATGGTGCTGGGGGCAGGAACTGCGCCAGCTCCTCCTGTTTGGCCCTCCAGAGGCAGCTGATAGGTTTTCCTCCAGCCTTTCTTTTGTTATGATTTGCTTCAAATCAGGAAAAGAAAAAAAAAAGAACACAACACAAACACACACACACCCAAAGTTTAAAAAAAGCAGCACAACCCCAAAGTGTGCACCTGTGTTGGGAGTTGTCTGACTGCAGGGCTTCTAATGGTCTGCAATAGGTGCTGCTGGTTTCTAGCAAGAGGTTTGCTCAGACGATACTGTAAGTGCACATATTGACTCAGCATGGCAGTAGTTTCCAGGGTAAAACCCAAATGGATCCGGGAAAGGGAGAGACATTGCAAGTAAATCAGTAAAATGACGACAGATTACTCATTATTCTTGTGTATTTACAGCCAATGCCTGTTCAATCAGTGCAGAGTCTTACTGATTGTAATAGGATTTGGGTCAGGCCCTTGAAGAACCTCTGTGCTAAAATACCATGATGAGTTAGTGTATTTTACAGGGGCTTTTTGAAATGCTTAAGCTGCCCAATTTTCTTTGTTGTTAAGGATCTCATCACTGGCACAGTGGGAGAGAGGAAGGAATGTATTTTTGTTGATGGAATATGCTTCAAGTGAGATGGTTTTGTTTGGTTGGGGGTTTTCTCTGATTTTTCTAACTGCTCTTTTGTTGGCATCTAGTGGAAAAAATGACTGCAATGTTTATATTCAGTTTTAAAGCTGTAGATTTTAATACCCTCTGGAGTTTAATCAAGTGGGAAAATTACATAGTGAACTGCTTGACCACTTTAGTGTATGAAGTTGACTAGGCCAGCAATTCTGCACCTTCTTCGTGCTCTGAATTGTATTTCTTAATAAATGAAAGTACAAAGCAACCAGATCCAGAAAGAGTGGAGTTAAACTAATTGTGAAGCATCACCAGCAAATACCATCTGTATAGTCGGGTTGGTCAGTAATACGAAGGATTCCCAATTCCCCACCCCTATACTTAGTATGTACAAAGAAATTAACTGCTTTCAAATATAAAATGACCAGATATCAGCAGGGAGGGAGGAAGGAAGGAGGCTTTTGCACGTCCCAGTTTAAATGTGATGGAGCTGGGCAGCAAGGAACAGACATGCATACCAGCCCCCTGCGGCTGCTGAGCAGAAGGCTTTTGTTCTGCAGGGCAAGATCAGGTGGAGAGGCAGGGCCTGTGCTGGCAGAGGAGAGGAAAGCAAGCTCCATCTGTGACAGTGCAGCCTGTGAGGGTAAGCAGCTTTCTGAAAAGCTTGTGCTGAAATTTAAAAGCCCCTGGTGTGTTCTGGCAGGGACTTGTGGGTGAGCTTGCTGAATTAGGGAGTGATGCTGAAATCCCTCTGGCCCTCTCCCAGGTACTCACCTCTGTGTGTGGTTACCTGTTGTTTTACTAAAGATTCATTCTGCTTCTAAGCTCTGATATAATTGTGGGGTTTTTTTAATCACCACCTGAAATCACCCCTGAAAACTGAATAGTCTCGTGGATGCCTCGGGCTGTCAGTGTCGTGTAAGGCATGCAGCCCCACTGGTATGGAGTCCCCAATAGCTTTGGGAACAGCACACACTCACTCACCGTAATTGTGCCCGCACTGAGACTTGTGCCAGCAAAGGTCTTTAGTAAAAGATACTGAAAACTAATCAATGTAGTTATGCTATCTATATTTAGGTGCATATAGAGAGAGAGGGGTGTGTGTATATAAATGTAAAGAGGTGTATATATAAAGGGAAAAATTTGTCTTTGCTTCTTTGGAAATGTTTCACAAAGGTGTAAGTTTGGGATTCTCTGAATCTGGAAGTTGCCCGGTTTGAACTGCATTGGTAGAATTAAAGCATAGTACAGGGCTGCGATATTGTGTTACACCCGTGTTTCCTACTAATATTCTCTTAGATCAGAACAATATAAATGCAACTATTTGGAATTTGTAGCTGTGTGGTGGGGACTGTGCATATCTAGTGGCCTGTTGGCACCCAGAAGGGAGGTGGCCCACTCTGAGCCTTCCCTACAAGGCTCCAGGGTGGGTGGTACCGGTCTGTTCCATACATTCACCGTGCCTCTTGCTTGTCTGTCCCCCGGTGAAGCTGGCTCAATTCACTCATACAGCAGAAGACTACTAGTACTAAGGCTAATGACAGAAAAAACGTTCCTGGTCCTTTGCCAGATTAATGAGCTGAATTATTTCCCTCGTTTCAAGGAGCAATAGAGGCAGTGCAAGAGGCCAGACAGGGCAGCCTGGAGAGGGGGAAAGTGGATGCACTGTCTGTTTTGGAGGCCACAGGCCAGTAGCTAGGTGCAGGATGAGGCTGGGCAGCACAACAAAGACATTTTTGTACCAGAATTGCCACATTTGCTTTCCCAGTGTGGTTATTTCAGTGAGGCTGTAGGAAGATGTCATTTTTCACATCCAGCTTTCTGGCTGTTTGTAATTGTCTCCTGGCTGAAGACTGCTGTTCCCATCAAGCTGCTGGTCTGTGGGAGCACGTCCTAATTCTTTTCAGGCAAAAATCAGGCAAGCTGGTTTGAATAGTTGCAATAGTCAATCTGAGCTCATCTGAAGGGAAAGGAGGAGTGCTTGCTGGAACTACTCCATAGGCAGTTGGATGGGGCCAACATCCAGCAGAGGGGCTTAGGGTGGTAACAGATTTTACTGGCACAGCCACATTCAGAAGATGACATAAGTTCACAGCCAAAAAAAAAATCACCTCTAGATCCAAAATACATCATATCCATACAAAAAGCAGTATTCAAGCCATTTTTAGATGAGCACTCAGACTAATTTAATGTACTTTTTGTTGAGTTTTTCCACCTGTAAGTTGCACCAGTTTTCAGATCCTTATATTAACTTGAGTCATGTCTATCAGTAGTGGGTCTGAGGGCATTTGAGCATGTGAAAAGAAGTCAGGGTACAAAAACTGGACTTCGAGTTGTGGAACTCATCTTGCCATCTGCCTGACAGTGTCAAGGAAACACGGGAGTAAGGACACACTGAGTAGGATCCCCCAGGATCCCGGTGGAGTAATTTTCTCCAAATTACATCTCTGTCTCTAGGATATGCCATGCAACCCTCTCTTGGATCCCGGTGGAGCTGTCGAGTAGGGTGGTTGCAGTTTTCTCTTACGCTAGAAACCTAAACAGGGTTTGGGGTTTTTTAGCTGAAAGAAGTATATTCCAAAGGAACACTGTGAGAATGAATTTTGGCTTTCTGGAGGTAGCGCTAAATGTGTCCTTCAATGAGGTCTTTCTTCTCTCCTCTTCTTTTTTCTGCCCAGGTGTCTGTCTTGTTAATTATTAATCCGATGTGTTGAGAGCTACATTCTTCTGAGCGACTCCTCCCATGGTTCCAACCTGGGCAACTTGTCTTGCATTATTAGTCCATGGACTAAAATTGCTCCTTCATAAAATATTGTATGCTGGCAAGAAACCCAGGTGGCAGATTGTACAGAAGGTGTGTCATCCAGGCTTCGTGGCATGTTACAAGAACTGCCTTGCTTGTCCATTATGCTGCTTGCTTAAATGACCTCTGCAGCGTTCAACAAAATGGCCTCAGGTGGTTGTGGACTTTGCAGTCTTTTTAGCACATGAAATTAATCAGGAGGGAAAAATAAATCTAGCATCAGAATGAGTATTTTACTGGAACTGAATTGCAATTCCTGTGCATAATTTAACACTTTGGGGAGTGAATGTCCTTTTACTTGAAATGATTTAGAGGCCGTTTTGAAATAGAACACGTTTCTGTAAACATGCCTTGGGATTAAAGATTTCATGTTTAGTTTTCTCCACATTACATCTCTGTCTATAGGATATGCCATGCAGTAATCTCTAAGCTCTGTTCTGCAAACTGTTCCTCTTACAAATAGACTCAAAATAGTCCTCCTGGCATAATTTCATTTTCCCCCCCTGCATAAGGGACTGTAGGCTAAAGCTCAATCCAGGGTAATTCTGTGCCTGTTTTACAGATGGGAAAACAGGAGAAGTTTGGCTGAAAGTGGCCGCCAGCTAGTGGTTCACATTTTTTCAGAACTTGGAAAGGAGAGCAGCTGTTTCAACACATGGGTTTCCCCCAAATTGCAGCCCTCAGAGTTACAGATCACTTTTGAAAGCTGTCCCAAAGTTACCTGATTAATCTGTGGCAGACCAGAATGTATAGGTCAAAGACTAAGTGTATAGTTCATTCTGTGTCCTCTTCTGATTAGTAATGCAGCCAAATTTATGGCTGAGAGAGATTTATTTAGCGAGAGATCCCATACTGATAAAGTTGATAATACTTTTTGGTATGAAATTTGCATGAAATGTTGTATGAAATTTGCAAATATGTTCAGGCCCATCAACATGTGCTATTTATACACAGCTTTGTATTGCTCTTCTTCCTTGTCTCATCTGAGGTGAGGGAGCTTGATTGGGATCAGCTGTTGCTAACCTGAGCCCTCCAAAAGCTCAGAGGTTGTGTTTGAGAACTGAGGATCTCTGGGCACACACTGCTGCAGCAGGATCTGTAGCTCGGGCAACAGGCATTACTGATGCCATTATAGAATGGTTAAGAGTTGGAAGGGACCATCGAGCTCCATTTAGAAATTTAGAGATTGCTTTTTGCTGTGACAACATTGTGACATTTATGCAGCTAAGAATAGGCGGTTGTACTAAGTTTCCAATATGTTTCAGTATCAGTAGACAAAAGGGCTCTCAAGTAAATAAGGAGTAGTGGTTTTGGTTAATGCGTTTTTGAAGCTAGGGCTCATTTATTTTACAATTAAATAAAACCTGTTGGGTAGGTTAGTATATAGGTTGCCACACTTCAAACTACAGTAATTTACACTCCTTTGTAGTGGCCTCAGCATTTGCCTTCACACATTTTATCTGTAAGAGAGCAGAAGTTTTGAGTTTCTTCAGGACAGGGAACCTCCTTGGTCAGTACAAAAATGCATTTTCAGATTTCTGGGTCAAGCATATTTTCTGCAGTGGCACCTTGGTTGTACCCATTGCATGAATGGTGCTGCTGTACCATGGTGGGCCTTTAGTCTTGGGGACTTGGAGCAGTGCAGAAAGCAAGAGGCAGTGAGCAGAGCTGAGCAGGGTGTCCACACAAAGCAGCCCTTCTCCTGGCTGGCTCTGGGACAGCCCTGGCTGAGAGCGTCGGGGTGTTTTAGTCACCTCCATCAACTCTGCAGAGGGGGTGTGATACCCAGTGGTTAGAGCACCTGTGCAGAGATGAGACATAAGGAGGTGTTACGCCCTCTGAGCCAAAGGAGATTCAAAACCATTTCTCCCCTTCCCAGAAATGTGTTCTTACTACTGTAGTATCTCATATACTGAGTAAGAGCCCTCTTTTCCTCCTCTTCTGAAGGCCTCATGAGTTTGAGTTTTTTACTCCAGGTTTCCTAATGTTCTTTTTGCAGACAGATGAGCAGCTTAGCTGTCAGGCTTGGCACTTCTTACCCTATTCCAGGATACAGAACAGGCCCCTGAGGACGAGGCATGTGAAACTTGCACTGGACCCAGCTCTCTGCATTTTCATTTGATGCCTTGAAGCTGAATCACTGTTGCTCAGTAGAAACCCGTCACTCTGAAGCCTGAATCTGATAACTTGCTTCTGAGGTTACACAGTCAGGTTCCTGATTCATCAGATAAGCCTAACCTTATTTTCCTATTGATCAGCTAAGCAAGAACTTTCAGTCAGCTGTGCTCAGGGCACAAGATATTCAGGACTGCATCAAGGCATGTTCCTGTCTGGGGCAGGATAGTAATTCAGCACTCCCTCTGGTTGCCTCCCTGCTCCATGGAGGCTCCCTGCATGGTTTCCCACAGGCACCTCCAAATTCAGGAGGACCTGCTGTGTTTTGTTCTTTTCTACGTTTTGTGCCTCTGTTGGAGAAACATCCAGAGCTGGCTTCCTTTCTGCCCCCCCCTTCATACAGCCCTGAATATACTAGTGCCCTGTGTTTCCTGGAGAGCCCCGATTTTGGCTGTAAGTGATCAAAACTGGGATTTTTTTAAACTGGTATCGCAACTGCTACTAGTTATAGTTGGTTTAGGGGGGTGATTCCTTGGTTGTAAAGCATGTTAGAATTTTGCCAGGAATTAATTTGGCCAAGCATTCTCACTAAACCTCGCAAGTGACAGAAAAACACCACCTGTATGAACTGTAGTTTAGTCTGACAAGCTGTTGTTAATAGTCACAGGAAAGGTACTTCTGCAAAGAGCACGTTTCACACAGTAGAGAAGTGTTAAGTGTGTAACAATGGCTCACGTGTGAGATTGACTGAATACCTCCAGCACTCTTCTCTGGCTGGGTTGTACGTGCATGCACTTGGAGCATTAATTCTTGCACAGTCAAATCTGAAATTAATTTTCTGCAATGTTTACTTGTACAACTGAGGAGGTGTACTAACTGAACGTTTTTGCCCAGGTGCCTCAAGTGCTCGTGAAAACCCACCACAAAAAAGCTGTGAAGATTGACAAAAAGAGTAAGTGAACAAACTGCGTATATTACAATATTTGTATTTTCCTCTTAACTTCCACTATTGTTACCTTGTAGCTGGCATTTGCATAATAAATACACGAGCAAGGAATACAGAAGCAAAACCACAGCAGTTACTGACTGCTGCACTAGACAGTTAAGGCTAACAGTTTCACATTGACAGCTACTGTTCCGTAAGGTGTTACCCCTCATCAAACTGTGAAGTAATGAGCAGATGACACGCTGACAGTTCCTATCATTATCTCATAGCTCTTGGGCTTTGTTGCTGCACTGTGGCAGGTTTACTGTGTCATCTTGGGCAGGGGATTTGAGCCTGTGGTGCCTCAGTTTCCCCTGCTGCAAAATGGAGGCAGCACTACTGCACAAGGTAGATTTGGCCTTGCGAAAGAGAGTCGTAGCTTGCCCACTTGCAAGATTGCAAAATATTATTCCACGGATTGTTTCTATAAAGATTGTAATTAAAAATCAGCTTCATTTCTTTCAGTCTAGCCATGTGCCCAAGGTCCTGGCCAATACCCATTGTGTCTGTAGAATGTGGTATGTGAGGTGTTGCTGCAAACACTTTCTGTACAGCCATGTCCACTGGTAGTCCATTGGCACAAAGGTGCTCATGTCTGTAGTATAAGACATGATGTATTTAGTGTGTCTTTTACTCGGTTCGCTTCGTATCACAGGATACGTGGAGCTCACTTTTCCTTCCTTCTTTCCTTCCTTTCTTCCTCCCTTCCTCCCTTCTGCCCATTCATACTCAATGAATGTAGTTTTGGTGGGGGCAGGGACCTGTTTCTGAGTTCATTGGATACTTTCATTCAACATGTGTAAAAAGTGTTGGAAATGTTAAATGTTTCAGTTAATTTTGAAATGCTGATTTTTGCTTTGGGGATTACCAAAATAAAATTATAGTAAGATTCAGGACTCTGGAAGCAAAAACCTGTACTTTTGAATTTTTTTAAAAGTTCCTTTGATCTAAACTGAAAGTGGTGTGGTTTTTTTTTCCATATCCATCCAGAAGAAAAATGAAAAAGGCATGATATTCATTGCATATGATAATTTTAATTATAAATTAAAAATGTACTTATGCTGTTGGTAAGGGAAAACAGAGTCTAAGAGCTAATTCAAACCAGAACCTGAGATCCAAACAGTGATGCTTTTGAGGACTTCTGAAATCCAAGTATCGGTACTGCAGACTTTTACGAAGTAAGGCAGAACCGTATGAAATGTCAGAAATTGAGATTGATTTTTAACATTTGGCTTTCTGTTCTTCTGTTCTCTGAAGAGATTCTTTGGAAGTCAAAAAAATGGGGGGGGCCTATCCTGTCAGTAAAAAAATTCCCCCTGGATCTGTATCCCGTGGTAACAGCACCACTTCCCCCAGTGATGCCGTCTTCTGCTGTTTCCCGGGTGGTCAGTCTGCTTCCAGTGGGTGTATCAGGTAGCAATATGATGGGCCCTGCACCAGGACATATTGACCACCCTGGCTTTGATAAATATCAATGGGAGGAGCTTTTGATTAGTTGCTATTATTTTTGCAATCATTATTTCAGAGGACCTACTACAATAATGAAAAAAATCCCAACCCTCTGCTTTGACCAAATTTGAAAAATCTGCCGTAAACTCAAGGTTTTGGAGAATGCAGGGGTGATTATCTTTTATTAAATGCTCTTTTGCTTATCATATTATCTGGTGGTTTTATAGATAGCCATTTATAGAAAGCCAGATACTTTTATTTAGCAAATGGAGGACATGGCCTATCTTTCTTTTGTTGCTGTCTTTTTAAAAGCATAATTTTGGCATGATAAGAGAACATCACAGAAAAGTTCTCTCACAGGGACTTCAAAGTCTTTCTAGCACCCTGTGGTATTCTCTGGTGTGGTTTGTTCGGGGGTGAACGTTGGGAAAATGCCTTTGGAGACCTTGTTAAAGTTTTGATCTCTAAAAAGAGAATGGATGTTTGACTCCAGGGTGAAAATGCGAAACAAAGAGACCAGTTCACCCCTCCCCAACACTGTGACCCTTTAATGACTGTTCAAAGGGGACATCACATGGTAGACCTGGCTTTCTCTGGAGTTCCATGCTGCAGTCATCGGCTGCCTGTGGTCCTTCTGTCTTGGTCCCACGATGGGTTCATGCCAAGCGTGGGGAGGGTGAACAGGGCAGAGGTTGCACTGAGAGCGTTTGCCTACTCCTTTAGATAGAATCCTCCAGCTGTTCTAATTTATGCTGAACACAGGGCTGGTCCTGTGAAGAGCCAGACATCAGAAGCCACCATGGTGGTCTAGAATAAGGGAGGTGCCTTGATGTAGAGTCTGATACAAGCCTGGAACAAATCATATGAAATCCTTTCAGCTCTTTGAGCTTAACATGAAGGTATTAAGGGTGAAACTGATGGCATTAAACCCCTTTCTGCTTTCTTAGTGGCAGAGTAGGCTGTTTACAGCAAAGATTATAGACCATGGAAAATTGATTTAGAGAGCATTGACCTTGAATCACATTGCATTACTCCACCGAAATTTCCCAGTTAATGCAGAACCAGATTGTAGTCACACACATATTTTTGTCAGCTTATATTATGTAACTTGGAAGCACTAAGATATACCAGATGATGTGCTCTCCTTTGGTGATGTAGCAGAAAATGACTTTTCCAGGGAGAGCTGCGCTGGAACAAAGTGGTTTGTTCCCACATATCCACACAGAAACTCCTGCTCTCCTGTTACTCTACTGGCCTCATTTTTAATTGTAGACCAGAACAAAGACTTGGCACTTTCACAATTAGCAGTTGTAAATAGACATGATGTAAGGACTAACTTTTATTCACAAAAAGTTCTATTTTATGCCTAATTTACATGTGTAATTGCCTATGTAATTGTATGTCCAGGCTGGCTGAGAAAGTAAATGAGCATATGCTTCTTAAAACCCATTCAATAACGTAAATTTTCTTCCCCCTCTTCCTTTGGGATAAGAGTCTGAGTTTCTTCACTGGGACTTCAACAGGATGTGCCTGAGCCATTGGTGGTTAGCACCACAGCTGCTAACGTTTCCAAGATAGCCTGGTGCAGTTGGAATGGATGGCTATAAAGCTCAGGGATACTCTGGTCTGTGTTGACTCTTCTGTCCTAGAAAGGAGTTGCTAAAACTGCAAAGGTTATGCCGTCACACTGATGGTGAAGTAGGCAAGCTCTGTAACCTTGACTTTAAGGCAAACTCTTGCCAGTTCTCTGGATGTCTGCAACGTTGAGTATGTCTGTTAAGTCTAATTGTTTTATTGTTCTGGCTGTTGTTATTGTTGCTTTCTAGAGAGAAGTTCTAGGAGCTGCAGTTCTAGATTCAACATGGCCATTTTTTTTTAGTTCAGAATAAAGTGCATTGATCAACCATGATGGGTAGAGAACAAAATGGGACAATATGTTTAAACATATTGTTTAATGCTGAGATATTGGATTCTTGTCTGTGTGATATTCAGTGATGGGAGAAATACTGCTGTTTAGTATGAAAGATGTTACCAATGAAGGTGAGGATGACGCTCCAGGACAGGAGCCTGGTCTCCAAATATTCAGCAGTACTGTGGAAACAGAACTAGAGGGGACTGTATGAAAGCTACCAATGAGTGGTTTCTGTGAGACAATTAGATGAATGTACAAAACTTTGGAAAGTAAAGAAAAAGTCGTTCTTGAGGAAGACCTCATTAGGAGATAAAGCTGCCTTCTATTCTGCCAACAACAAGGACAATTTAGGTGGAGCCAGCATGACGGCTGGAACACATGTGCGTGGTAAGAACACTGCTCCTTGTAGCCTTTCTGTTTCCTTGTGAATCTGCTCCTGGTTAGAAGGTGCACTTTTTGTCTCTAGCATAATAACTGGCAACACATGGGCAAGAACTGTAGTCAGTGCAAAATTTCACTGAAGTTGCTGATGCCTTGTAGGTGTAAGAGGTTGCTCACCTACTTTTGATTGCCGTATCTGGGCCTTAGCTAGCAAAAATTCTTCTGAATTACTAGTACTGGAATCTGTTATTTCGCAATCTTTCAAACACACCAGAACTTGGCTGGCAATATACTATTCCTGCTGGACAGGAACATATAAAACTTTAATAGAAACCTCTTTGATCAAACTGATCACTTGATTAGATTGTCTCCGAGGGAACTGATTTGGTGTAATAGTCATAATGAATGGAAGTGCCTCTTGCTTCACCGAAGCAGGATTGTTCTGCTTACTGGCAGGACTCTCTGATCAGTGTTCAAGGGTTACACTAGTGGAAGCTAGTTGGTGTGTAACCAGGTATTGAGTAGGTATTACACTCCAAATACCTTAATTTCTTCATTTCCTCATCAAAAATGTGAAATGTGAGTTCATATTTTTGTGCTTGTCTTTTCAGTAGTCACGGTGTTCTCCCACAACTTTTAGAAAGTCTAACCTCTGAAATGGTTTGCCTCTGAAATATCTGAAGTCATATGCCCAGCAGAGATAAACAGGGAGTATTGAAGGCAGTGGGAGTTTAGAGCAGGTGACATGGATTCTGTTTGCAGCTCAGATACTCATTCTGTATGCATTTAAGAGGTTTACATGCAATTTCCTTTGCCTTATATTTCTACACAATAAGGATAATAGTACTTCCTTGATTTAAAAATAGTGATCAGTAATCCTTGGGCAATGAGCTGTTGCAGTTAAAAGTACTGTGCATGCACGTTAACCTGTATAACTCCCTTGTGCTGAGACATATACTCTTCACTGTATTTCAGACGGGCTAAGTCATCTGGTACTCCTTCACCAAGGCACAGTCCAGACCTTCTCAGTCCAGGTTACTCTTGGTCTGAAGGGCAGGAAACCAGTCCCAACAGGGGTTAACACAGCAATGGCTTTTGCAGCTGGTCTCCAGCTGCTGGTCCCAGCTGCAAAGAAGGGAAGGGGGTGGAGAGAAGTGTGGCTGGTCCAAAGGTAGGAAAGGCTCCATGTTGCAGAAATCAGAGATGTCTGTGCTTATTTGCTTCCTGAGAAGCCCATTATACTTCATTTTGCTCCTTGCTCCCTAGGGAAAGAAGAGCTCTTTCTAAACTCAGAGGTATCCTGGAAAAGCTAGAGACCGTGCTCTGTAATGAGAGCGAACAAAGCACAGACTGTGCAGAGGTGCCTGAACACAAACTGCAGAATCACCGGTGCCTGACTGTTGTGGTTTAGCCTGAAGTGGCCTGTGATGGTGACAGATGCTCTCCCACCACTTCTCGCTCCTAGGAGAAAAGGAGGAGAGAGAAGGAGATTTATTAGTTTAGAAGGAACTAAACTACTTTAATGAAATAGTAATAATAAAATTAAAAGGAAATAATTAAAAAAATACAATAGATACAAAACCATATCAGGCTCCCAGGATGACGTCTGGTAGACACTGAGGAAGTCCCAGACTGGACTCCCTGAGGGATGGGAACTGGGTTCCACCTCTGGAGTCAGGAACACACGGATCGGGATCAAGGGCAGATGAACAAACAGGATCCTCTTTGGACATTGGACATTGAAGAAAGAGAGATGACCCTCAGCTTTTATACTGAGCATGGGGCAGATGGGATGGAATACCCCATTGGTCAGGTTTGGGTCACCTCTCTTGTGGGCAGGACCCCTCTACGCTTTTCTGTTCTGACCCTCCAGATGGGCTAAATAACAAAATTGGCTGACCTTGGTTGTTACAGCAATAAGTATAAGCAACAGCCTCTCAGCCTACCATTCAATTGGCATGAAGTACGATCATTGATCTTATCACCCTAAAAGCCAACAGTTTTCTCCACAATATGCTGTTAATCTCAGAGAGTTAGAAGAGGCCTAACTAAGAAGTAAAATTACTGAACAGAAAGTTGGTTCTGTTTTACCTCAAACCAGGAGACTGATGTAGCCTTGGATCAGTTTTTATTTCAGTCTAAGCAAAAATGGGTGGTCTTTGTCCCAATTTAACTTCCATTCAGTGAAATGGAAGCTTTTTTCCTGGGGACAATTGAGACACTTCTGTAAATCTGTATTTTTTCAGATATATTTCTGTAGAGGGTGCAGATACAAGTTTAATTGATTTGTGTAAAGTCTGGGAGTCGTAAACTCTAAAAAGTGTTCCAGAAATAGTATTATTACCTGTTTTTACTGTCAAACCTTGTTTCCTTAGAGACCTAGAGAGCTGACAGCCTTTTTTTAATGTGAGATTTGGCTTTTACACCTCTACCCAAAGATCTGAAAACAGACTATATGTTCACTGTGAGTCAGCCTTTACTGGTGGTGACTCAAATATGCAACTCTGGCACCTGTTTCTTGTCTGTCTGGGTTTCAGATAGCACTGATGGTGGCACATAGAGCAAAGGTAAACATGACTCTGTTCCTTCCCAGAAGCTATTTGCTCAATGCATTGGATGATAAAGAACAAAAGCTGCTATAAAAACGTGCTTACAAAATTGCAGCTGTAATAGTGGGGCATTGTACAGGGTGTCCCATATCACTTGCTTCATAGAGGGAGTGGCCCTAGGACTGGATGCCAGTGATTCTTAACACTTCCTTTGGTGTCTTTTTTTGCCTGTTCTACGCACATTCAGGGCGGAGGAGGTGGGAGAATTTAGTTAACTAATTGTATTAACACTAATGAGGCACCTTGTGGTTGAAAAGTGCTGGTTAAGTGTTCAATAATATTATTATCAAGGGGAAAAATTTATTCAAGAGAGGAAACTGTTCTGCATCTTGCCCAGCCACATAACTGTAGACATGTGAAGGGGATGAAAACCAAGGTATTACTATATGTTTGTAAACAAGGAGGTATCAAGTGTTAATTTTTGGTACATAATGCTGTTTTCCTGTCAAATTTATGATGTATACCTGCAGATAACACCCCCAAACCCAGGATTGGTTGCTCAGCTTTCATAGATATATATATATATATATATATATATATTATTGCCTAAAGCAATTAAATACTTTTAATTCTTTTATTAAATTAAATTAAAGCCTAAAGTTGTGTGGAATCTCAGTCAGGAGCCAGCACTGCACGAAATAGGCCCACACAGGTATCTGTCTTAAGTGTGGCTGCTGATGTGCACATTCATGTGAAAAATAAGTTTACTCAGTAAGTATTGCACTTGGTCCTGTCAGGTGAGAAAAGGCATTTTACACCTCCTCTGGGACAGTTGTGACACATCAGGCCTGGCAAAGGGATTAGTATGTAAAAAAAAAAAAAAAAAGGTACAGTTTCAGGAGCTGAAGTTTGAAACCAGTTCTATAAGAAGAAGTCTGAATTGATTGGAAGCAGAGCCAAGATGGGAGAAGTGTGAGCTTTGAATCTGAGAAAGTCCCAAGACAAACCCCAAACAAAGGTAAAACTACAGAGCTGGTGTGATTCTACACAAGTATCTTGCACACACCCCTGCAGGCAGGCATGTGCACAAGGATGAGTCCTAACCCTGTGGGTTAAGAGGGATCTACAGCTTATTAGCTTATGGAGGAAATGGGATAGGAGGATGAAATAAGGATTTGATCATGGGATAAATGGTTTTCTTCCTGTTGTCTTTGTTGCCTCTGCCTTTATAAACATTATGAACCTTTACAACATTTTATGGGTTTTGGATTTTATGCATAAATGCTCTTACTTGTTTTTACCTTACTGTCACTTATGTTAAAGCCAATTGCAAGGTAAAGGTCTACCATCAATATATACCCTACCTGCACAAGTGGCAGCCTTAAAATCAGGATACTAGAGTACTGTCACTGCTCAACAGCTCAAAACTCTTCTGCAGGATATCCAAAAGCTCTCAGTGATCCATATGGGCCTGTTTATGTCTCATAATTCAGGAGTTTCAGAGTGCAAGTGTTTTCTGGTGGCTGGCAGAATTGTTATAGTCAGAACAATGCCAAAAGCCAAGAGTTATGGAAGAGATTTTATGATTGTGGTAGAATTGCATAGGACTTGTGTTTGTTTGCCAGTTAGCATGAATCACAGTCTGGTGCTGCTAAGTCCAGTGATAGCTGGCCTGTTTCAGTGACAGAAAGGGAAAATTATGGTAGTTTTGTTTTTCCCGTTTATTTTGGGTGTACACCTTTTCTAGCAGAAAATACAGTTTCAAGAAGAAGCATTCTTCCCTGGAGGTGAGGCACAGGCATAGGAAACCTTTGGAAAAGAAAGTTATGCTTCTGCTTATCCTAAGAGGTGCTTGGTTTGGTTTCTCAGGGAACAGACCGTACCATCTTGCACTTCCCACGTGTCACAATGAATATTGTAACTGGGACAGAATGGTCCCATCCACTAGTACAGGCTGGGGAACAACTGGCTGGAAAGTAGCTTTGCAAAACAGAACTTGGGGCTGGTGGACATGTTTGTCCACTTGTTTGCCAGTAATATGTCCTAGGGACAAAGATGGTAAAAGCCTTCCTCCATGAATGCATTAGGAAAAGTGTTACCAGGTGGTTGAAGGAGGTGATCCTTCTGCTTAACAAAAGGTGTGGGGTGGAGAACATTCTAAAATAGACCTCTAAAAATAACCAATTGGTGTTTGTGCCACGTGAGTGGGTTGTTCAGGTGTTTTAAAAGGCTTTCCGGAGCACAGAAGTACTTCAGAAGGAATGGTGTGCTTTGCCCAGAAGAGAAATGACAGGACAGAAAGTTCTTTGTGTTGTGGAGACCCCGGGAGCTAATTAACAAGAATGACGTGCTCCAGGTTGTGGCCTTGACCACACCTTCACCCTCTGGGCAAAACTTAAGGAATCCAAAGGGACGCATGGCAGCTTATTGAGTATGCTTACATGGAAAACTGCCACTGAAGTCTAATTTTGTGCTAAAATCTTTTCAGCTTACTGAGAGAAATTTAATTCTTCCCATATACACATCAACAAACAATTTGATCCCACCCACGAATATGCAAACAAATGTTTAAGTTACGCCAAGTATTTCTCCTTCTAGCTGCCAAGTAAGAAAGGGAGAGTGTTACTGTGGCTTCTATTTTTAAATACTTGGGAGGTGCTCCAATACTACAGCTAGGGGGACTATATAATACCTAGACTGAAGCTGAAAGAACTCCAACAGCTGCTCGAAGGATCGCTGGAATAGTTGAATGGCGAGATTCTCCCTCTAAATTATGTTAGCAGAACCGTACTTTCTCCTTTAAGTATCAACCTCCTTGAGCATAGCTACCTTGCTAAGTGTAAATGGGCTGCAAATATCCTAACTGCTGTTCCACAGCTTTGCTGTGCATGAAGCTCAGCCTATCGAAGTGTAGTCCAAACTTTGCCCAGTCATCCCCCCTCCTTACTCTACTCTATTTTGGGTTGTGGCTAGGTGTACAGACCAGGCTGGTTTGTTGGACAGAAGCTTGAAGAAAAGGTCTGTTGTTCTGACTGGGAGGTGCGTTATGTGACACACCGTAGGAAGGATGTGTGCTTGGAAGGGCTGATGTGCAGAAATCATTAGTGGGGTGTGTACCGCACAGAGAGGGGAGCCCAGCCACCATAGGAAGGAGCCAGCGAGGGGAGAGCAAGAGTGGATGAGGGTGGAGAGACAGTAACTGGGCCTACAAAAGTCACTGCTGGATGTAAAATATAAAACACCTGAAGATAAACTCAAAGGCCTCCATTGGGGTGCCTCAGGGGGTAGGAAATGTTCTTAAGTGCTGATTTGATCACCTTAGAAGAGCTAGATCTTCAGGCCCAAATGAGCTGAACTGAATGCTCAGCTGTTATGAGAGTTAAATCTGTCAAAGTCATCTTTTTATTCCCTTAGAACTTTGCAGAACTGGGATCAATTTGGTTCCAGGGTATTTAATACCGTTCTTTACAATGGTCTCATATGGGTGGTTCCATTGCAGGGGGTGCCTTAGGTCTGGCCCAGTCAGTGTCCTGAAGAGTTTCCTGATCTGGGTTGGGAGCAGGTGGCACAAACCGTCTCTATACCAAATCTGGATTTCTCTTAGTGTCAAGAAAATGACAGCTACTCCTAAAAGGAGAGCCCTTCGCCTTGCTGGTACAACACAAAGAGCTTGGCACTAGCAGCCAGAGCTGAATTTGGTCTATGATGTTAAAGGGAATATAAATGGCAGGAGGGAGATTGTGCAGCAGAAGCAAACAAGAGGGTGAAAGTTAAAGGCCAGAAATGGACCTTCCTGTTTGCTCTGCCTGTTCCACACCTTTTCTGCCCCCCTGCTTAGCTATACCAGTGGCTTAGCTCCTAGTCTGCTTGGAACCACTAATTCAGATCCTGGCAGGATTGACTCAGCCCCTCTGTAATTTTGAGGTTGAGTGAAACTGTAAAACCAAGGATTTTGTGACAAAGTGCCCCAGTATGCTTGACCAAAATTATCCTTTATGTATGTGGCATGCTGAGCTGATTGGTGTCCCCTCATTGGTTCTTCATTTATTGTAATGTATTAATTACTTTAATTACTTTGCTGCTTCAGTATTACTGAATCACTCACGTGTTTTGAGGGAGGTAGCACAGTACAAGTTTACTGTCCACATCTTCAGTGAGCAATAGTTGATGTAGTTCTGTTGCCATTCCTGGAGTTACAGTGATTTGTTTGAGCTGAAGATCTGTTCATTAAACGTAACCATTAAAATTCACAACAGTGCCTTGATTTCAGTTTTTAAGGATTATTAGCTGAGGTGGATTATTTACTCTTGATTATGAAACAGGCCTGTGGGCAATTTTAGAAGGATTTCTGAAATCTGAAATATCTTTTATTATCTGTCAAGCAGGTTGGATGGGGATTTTGTTGCTCTTCTTTAAGGAAAAAACAAATATGGTTGTCAAAATGTGACCCAGCCCATGTGTTTTAAAATTCTTCTTTAAAGTTCTAAACTTAAAAGCAACCTTCTATGTTTATTTTTTTTAAATAAAATATTGTTAAAAATACTCTCCTGACCTGAAAGCTTTAACTGCCAAGATTTGTCCTCAAGTATGCTTTTGTAGCCAAGTCACAAATCCATAAAAAATAGCTGTATCACCAAAGTAGAAATTAGCTCAAACATCTGTAAGCCAAGATCCACATGATTCCTTTATGTTTCAGGATTAAATGTCTGTTCTCCCTTTTTCCTCCCAACTCTTGCAAAGGCTGTCTAGAAAAGCTAGGTATAGAGAAAAATGTTTTTTAAAATATGTCATAACTCAGGTTGCTAAAAGATAAGGCTCTCTAACATCAAAGCAACTCAAAGCAACTTATCATTCAGTTCTTTCTCCAAAGGTCATCCATGCTCTAAACAAAATAATGGTAACTGACTTACAGTGTTGCCAAATACAATGGTGTGTAAGTGGAATCCTGAGCAATCACAGCAGCATTTACCTAGTTGCTCAGGTGTCCATTTAGTTGCATTTCTGCAAATAGAATTCCAGCCCAGGGGACAACAATTTCACTGTCTGGGTTTGTGGGACTACTGGTGGGAGGGAACATCTAGATTACCCGTTTGATGTTCTCCTTGGGGGAGGTCCTGGTTGTGTACCACACTCTGAACCCCCTTGGATTATGGTGGTTTTCCAGCACATAAAGCTGTCTTTACAGTACCTCATCTGCTTAGTGTTGCAGTCTAGCTCACGTTCAACTCTGAATTCAAAAGTGAACAAAGTCATTAACGTGTGAATGGATATGTCGCTTACACAGCTCTTGGGGAGGTCCAGCACCCCTGCTCCCCAGAGCTTCCTGCAGCAAGTCCTTTCAAGTCTATTGCTGAGGCCCCCAAATTTCAAAGAGGCTCCACCAGCAGTAATCACAGAGTTTTCAACTGAGTTACTGTATTTCTAGCAGTAAAACTGAGGATGAGGAAGGTAGAGGTAATTGATAGGGTAACAGCATTAAATAAGCCTAGTCACCTGCCTTTAGATCCCAGGTGTAACTGAAAATGCCTGGGAAGGAGTACGTCCCAGGCATATCCAATTTTGATCACTGGGCATCCCAGTTATCCACCCATCTTGTCTCAGAGCACTCCCACACTCCCCACCCAGAGCTCCCATACACCAGTACTTCTCTTTTGGTTGCCTAACGCTGCGTGCCACAAAGAGGTCAGCCCTTCATGAAGCCCTTCTAGTTCTCTACCTCTTACCCCCATGATTGTCCTTCCTCCTAAGCCCTCTTCCCACTGGTACGCTCCATTCCTTCCTTAGCCCAAACTCCTTCCTCTGAATATGCCCCAAAAGCTCCAGCCTCTCACTAATAATGCATTTCTTCTGTCCTCCAGCTCTGCCTGCTGAAACCTTGTTGGCTCTCCTTGCTTGCTACCTGCTGCTGCCATGCTACTGCCTGCCAGGCTCAGCCATAAATGCCAAGACCATGGACCTGCTCTTGTGGGAACTGCAGGAGACTTGGCTCAGCTTGAGCTTCCTACAAGTGTGCCCAGATGGGACACTGAGAGAAGAAATGGACACAGCAGAGGAGAAGCTGGATCTGTGGTATGTATCTTCAAGAGCCTTGTTTGTTGGATTGGAGCAGCTTTTTGGAGTTGTAAAAGCGGTAAGTACTTGTCACTTCTCTCCATCACAATGGCTGCAGATTGAAGCTGTTTATATTTTAAGTATTTCTATAGCAATATCTCATCAGCATGAATTTTGCTAAAAAACGGTGTTTTATGTGTGGTATTACAGTAAGTCTATAAAATATCACTCGTGGAGGGCATTTTGAAATGCTTGTGAAAAAGGGAAAACAGGGAAGATCACATTTGATACAGCTGGATAAAGTTGCTGGTAGTTGGTAGCATAAAGAGATAATAGAGACAAAACAGATTTTTAAAGTGAAACTACCCAAGATTTAATAAGTAATAAGAGTGTAATTAGGGTGGCATCACCACCTATGGAGGTAGTGAGGAATACAAGATACTACAAATTATTTTTCTATGTATATGTGTCCATGTGGCTTTAGCATAGGCTACTTTGGAAATGGATCACATTAAACTACAAAAAAAGGCACTTTTAGTACAGAGAAAGAGTGTCCACTTGGGTAGTTACACCACAGTAACTAAATTCACACCCTGGCAAGTGTTACAATAGGTTCCCCAAACAGTAATGACTAATTCTTGCAAGCTAACTGGAGCTGACAGAGGCTTGAAGGACTCCCGCGATGGAGAGGTGGTTAGTGTCAGTTGAAGGCTAAAAGAGCTTAAAGCAACGGAAGAGGAAATGACTCAAGCTAAGAGAGGAAAATATCCAGTGGCAGTGTTTATTAAAGGAGGAGGAGGAAAAATATCTATAACATTATCATGTCCATGCAAACTATTTTCAAGGTATCAAATTGCTGGTATGAATTACATATCAGTAGATTAGAGGATCTTGTCTTTAGAATGTAGATAGACAACAGCTGAAATGCTTTTTTCCTCCCCAGTCTCCCCTCCCTTTTCCTCTTCTCCCACCCACTCCTTTCCTTCTCTGTAAACTTTGGTGGTTCAGATAAATTGAAACATGGATCTCTCCTCATCTCCCATTAAAGTTTGCAAAAGGAAATATCTGCAAGCGAGGTGTGATAAAACCAGTCCTTAGCCCTGTGCATCCTTCCTTTACAGTGGCTCATCAGTTGTGGATTCAACCTTCAAGTTAGACCTTCTCAGTGGCAGTAGAATATAAAATTTGAAAATGAAAGTATAAACAGTTTGTCATTTATTCATACCCCAATTTGCAAATGCATAGCAGTAGCATAACTACTTATAATAGCCTGAGATAATAAGCCACAAAAAGGAGTGCCTTTAAGTGAACAAAAATAGGTTTATACATCATTTATAGAAATTCCTTCACACAAAGAGATTCCAGAGCCATCAATGTACACCATGCACTGAGCAATTTTTCATCTACTTTTGTGGCTGTGTCTACAGTAGAACACATATTGACAAAGACTCACTACATTTATGATGTACAAACTTTCTAAAACACACCAATATAGAACCTGCAGCACATTTTTTTTTCTAACTGAAACTAATCAGGAAAGCTAGGTAGGCAGAATGCTTTCATTTGCTGAAGTTTGAAAATTGTCCTCCATGCATTAGACTTTGTAAAACTGGCTTCTTTCCTCAAGTTTCTGAGATACGCATTTTCCACGAAAGAAGAATGTCTAATATATCCAAAATTTTCTCTTTCATGTTTGTTTTTATCACAAGTTTACCAGTGAAGGAGTATGCTTTTGAAAATAATGTTTGACGAAGACAATAGCATCTCTTAAGGGATGAGGAGGGAGTCTTGACATGACTTCATTAAATGTCACACAAAATATTTCAAAAATTTGTGAGAACTAGTTCTTGAAATGCTGCTAAAGAAAAGATACATTCTTACCTACCCCCACATTACTAAAACTCTGCTTTGCTAGGTTTAACCTTTGTGGCTCGTGCATTCAGTGTAGGATTTGAGTATCTCAGCTTACACTAAAACCCAGAAAATTCAAATAGTAAAACTCCTCCTTTTCATAGAACAGCTTGTTTGAATGAAAATATATGCTTGTTATTCTCAATAAAAAAGGTCTTATTTCTACAATCTATTCCTCTACTTCTGATCAAGGCAGATCTTCCCTCAGTGCCTGCTTCTGCCATTGTACAACTGTTAAGACACAAAAGCATTTTGCAGGAGAGTGGCAGCAATTAAACAAAGTAGGTATTGATTTCATTAACAAGTGAAGCCTGGATTCTTTCTTCGGTATGGTCATGTACGCCGCTGTGCATATGTAGTGTCACTGCAAGGCTTGCATCTGATGTGTGCATCTATAAACATAGGTGGAACAGATTTCTGTGCGTATGTGGGCACACATGTGCACGTGGACATGTGATCTGAAATCAAGGGAAGTCAATGGAAAGACCAGCACTGACTTTACTATGCTTCATGTTAAGATCTGCTTCTGTAAAATGGATTCATTCTCCATTTTGCCTTTACTGAGTTGCCAGGCAGGAGCTGTGTTTCTTTGTATAGTATCTTGTACAATAGGCTTTTTGAATAAGATTTTGCTATCTGATTACTGTATATTAATGTATGTGATATAAGTTTATTACTCACCCAGCTAGCCTTTATTTTATTTCTCCTTGAAACAAAGAAACTGAGAGCAGAATAGGCTTAAATAATCTTAGATTTCTGAAATGAACTTTACCAGTACCAGTTTGATCACATATATATACACACAACCTTTATTTCTGCCTGTAATGTTGGATGATACTAATTCTTTGCCTTCGGTGAGTATTTTACTAATGAATATTTAAAGGAATGGATGGGCATAAAGTTCAGGTGCTAATGTGAGTTTATATTTACAAAAACTAACATTAATTTTAACCTAATCAAATTTTGTTAAAAAAAATAATCCCAGAAAAACACTGACTTGTGCATCATGAAAAATAGAAATTCAGGCTTATTCCTCTCACAAAGCCCGGGGAAATTTAGATTTGAACTTTTTCTAAGGAGAATATCTCTGTTAAAAGGAAAGCTTTGATGAAAGCATGAGAGTGATGTAAGATGGTACTGGTCCATAAGGAGTAGAGGCTGGAGAAATATCTGTGAGACATGTGCAGACTAAAGAAGAAGAAAATCAAAAGGCTTGCAAAAGCAAGTCAGAAACCACTCTTTTGTTTAGGACTGTATGTGGCAAGGAGGAATTTTCATCTCAAAGAGAGCTGTTGAGAAAAATAGCAACTTAAGCTCGTTCCCCGCTGCCTTCTGTCAGTCTGACTACAGACTCTCAAAAACTGTTTAAAATTGAAGATCTTCTACCTTTAAGATGATACCCTTCCATTTCATTCTTGCTGTAGAAGGCAAAAGGGAATATAGGAAAGTAATCTTGCAGAGCATGTGTTAGCTGTCAAGAAAGCATGAGTTAAGTGAACTAAGTGAGTAGGGGTGGGGTTTGATATGTTTCTATGACAGAAAATTTGAGAGAGAAAGCAAAGACAGGAAAGAAATTATCTTACTGCCTTGATTACTACCCAATCCTCCAAAATCTCTTTATTCTATTTTTCACAACCACAAGCGCTAAATAAACACCATCATCCTCACTAATTATGTACGTCAAGGTGCTCCGAGAACTGCCTGGAGGCCAAATATATTCCATGCTGTGTTTCACAGTCACTCCCTCCCCATAATTGTAGGGTGAGGATAGGGGTAAGTCTTCAGGGTCTTATTTTTGGTGAACTACACCATTTGTACAATGGCATCTTGCGGTCCTATATCATCTTCCTATCCTGGTCCTCAAATGGATTTATAAGCTTTACCAGCGGTCATGCTTGATAGGAGTTTTAGAGGAATTCTTCAAAAGTCAGTAAGTGACATTCCTTGTATATGCAGAATTATTTTTCTCAAAAAGCAGAGCTATGCTTCTGTGTTCTCTTGTCTTGACAGAAAATATGCCTGTCAGTTCATACACTTCCACCAACCTATTGCTTCCCTTGCCTTTCACACCAACAGTCTTTCCCTCTTCCCCTTGTCCCATCCATGCTCCCTGGGGAAGCAGATTGTTCTCCTCTCTGAGAGTTATTCCTTGCATTGGCAGCTGTGGTGGCATGTGATCCCTCCCTGGCAAGGGTGCTGGGGGAAAGAACGCAAGAAATGGGTCTCCTACAGAGATGTATTTGCCTCAGCAGCTTTATCCCTTTATACTGCAAAGCTTCAAGCAGTCCACGGCATGAAGAAAAATTTAATAGCACTAGTAAGGTGACTCCTTTACAGATGTGTAAAGCCTCCCAAACAAGCTCAGAGCTTGCTGCAGAAATGCCTGGGTGAGCTTTGTTCTGTGCTGCGTGAGGGGTGGCCACCGTCGGTGAATGCAGAGTTCAAACTGTGGTGGTCATGCTGCTCATGCCTGTCAACGGCCTACAGGCTTACTGATGATGGAGAGCCACGAACCCACACGCGGGACCGACTGGGAACAGAGTGTGTGAATGAATCATGATTGTCCCTTTCAGGCTGATATGTGAATGTGTGGAGCCTGCCCACAAAGACTCGTGTGTGTAGAGTGCCACAGAAATGTTCTTGCCCTGTTAAACAGATGTGGAAAACTAAAGGAGGCTGTATGGAGCCTCAGCTTTATACTATATACTCTATATACTTGGCAGCAAGTCGTCCCTTGCTGCCAGTGTGCCCAGGAGTACTCCTCTTTATGTCCCTTCTCAGCTGTTGTGAACAAGGCTTCCAAACACTTACACAGTGCCTACAGTATGTAGCTCATCCCAGTGAAGAATGAGGTGGTTCCAGTAAGAAAAGAAAACATTTGAGGCCTTCGTTGACGCTTTGGCTATGTCCTCTGTAAAACTACAGTCTCTGTTCCTTAAACACTAATTAACATTAGTAACCAGAGACCACATCTTCCAATCCAGCCAAGCAAAAAAGAAGCTCACAGTGAAGTGCGTATCAGAAGCACATACGCTCGGTCAGCACAGACTGTTTAGCTTAACTCTCAGTTCTTCAGATTGTTTTAATTGTAATAATGAAAGGAAAACAAGCTCCAAATTCCACGTGAGTGGCATTCCCTAAGTATGTCTTTGAGCCAGTCTTATCTCCTCACATCTTGGTCACAGCAGGTCTGTGTCCTCCCCTCTGGTGACAGCCAGGACTCAGGTTGCCCATCAGCACCACTGATGATGCAAAGCTGCTGCAGGACAGACAGGGAAGTGCCCTGCTGCTCCCCGCTCCTGGTATGGTCTCTGTTCAGCCTTCCCGCAGAGACAGGCTACAGACTGAAGCAGCTTCCTTCATCGTCCCCTGGATGCCACTGCTCCTGTCCCTGCCACATGCTCTTGTCTCCACAATTGGCTATACCTCGTGTGGTGGTTGTGATCGGCAGGAGCTGTGTGAGTCAGAAGCCCTGGCCTTTCGGACAGATCTCACTGAAGATCTAGCCTCTGTGAGGAGCAGGGATGCCTGCCATCTGGACAGACATCTATTCAGACATGGCCAAAAGTATGGCTTGGCCACAGCTCAGTCATGCTCAATCTCCAACTGAATTTGAGTGTGAACACAGCAATTTAAGAGTTGACAGGGCAACAAATCCAGTGACTCATGTTTCTTCTTTCACCACTGTGCTTTTCTTCCTTCTACCTGTTCGGGGAAGGTCCCCTGACAAGAAGCTGCTCTAGATACAGAAGTTCTTTTTGACATGAATTGAGATGTCAGCTGTTCACAAAGAATTACTTAGATGTCTTTGAAAAGTGAGAATGTGAATCAACAGTTCAAAGGGCAAATTTGTGATAGAGATGAGCCTTATGGCAGGAGAACAATGTAAGGAATTGTTAACGATTGAGAGGCTGAAGTGTGAGTTTGTAAAAGCTGCTTCCCTAGACTAGGTCTTATGAAAACTTTAAGTGTATGTGCGTCCTTGGTAAATCTCCTGCAAAACTAAATTGGTTTATTTATTGCATTCCCTTTACAATGGCAGGTTTTTCAGGAAAGGCTTATCAAAATCTGACAAATAATAGAGGAAATGTATTAGAAAAATTTCATTTCCCCCCATTCATTCTGGTGTTAATGAAGTTTTAACAACATATTACTAGAGTTGGTTCTGATCTCACTTATGGTAGGGTCCTTTCCAAGTGGCTTCATTGACTTCAGTATCCTCACTTCAGCTTATGGAACCAGATTCTGATGTAAAATATGGTATAAAAAAAGATAGCATGTTAAGCTCTGTCTTCTGTTTCTTGTTTATAGTTGCAATGTTTCTGACTGCACTGAGATAGCAAAATGCAGTTTAATGGATGTGTTTAATGCTACAGTTCGCAATACCTTTTCAGTGGCTTTTTTTCCCTTCTCTATTCTAAATGTGTATTTATATACATATACATGTCACATTTTTCCAGACATCATCTGGTTATGTAGAGATAAGTATTTCAGTGAAGCTCTTTTTAGAATTACTGTCCCAAGCACCATGTCAGTTAAAAAAGCTATATTACAGAACTTTCTTCTGTAGGGATTGAGAAAGGAAGACTATCTTGTCTGTTCTTCTGATCAACTGCAACTCCAGCCTCATTTTGCTTAACACACTCTCTGGTGGTTTGTCTTGTCTGGTTTTAAATGATTCATACAGTAAGACTTGAGTATCAGATAAAAGAGTAGTAATTTTCTGGGACAAATATTTGGAATATTTATTTCCATACTTAACAGCAATTAGAATAAAAGAGGGATCTCTGAATTAATCAATTACTCAATGATATCCGTCTTGCTTTACTTAGAAAGCAGTCGCTTCACGCTGGGTTCTTTCCTCACTGCCGCTTGTGTAATTACGGAGCAATTCCTCTGAGAACCAGAGTCACCCCAGAGTAAAACTGACATGTGTGAGAGCTGAACCAAGCGTGATGGAGCAATCTCTCCAAGAAAAGCAAGCAGCAGTCAGGCCTTAGCTAAACTATTTCTGCCCCTTCGCCAAGCGGCAGCAAATTTTGATGCCTTGTAGGTCAGGTTTCCTCTCTAAGAGCAGGATACAGAGGTGCTGACTTGGGTATTTCCTTGGGGTAATGTGTCTATTTAAAGAACATACAGACTCTTGCCGATGACTGCAAGGGTGGTCATAAACAGCGCACAGTCAATTCCCCCTTGCAGAAACACCATGGCCTTGTCCCAAGAAACAGATGCTTTGGGAATCTTTCTTTTCAGGGCACTCACAAACCCGAAAGGCAGCTGTTTAGAAACATCCAGCACCCCTTTCTCTCCTCCACGCCGGCCTTTCAGTTGGGGAAACCTTTGCTCAAAGCTCTGACCCTGGTGTGTGGAAAAATGCCTGGATCATTACGCCTGGCTTTTATATCTGTGCTCTGTTACACAAAGGACACTCAGAAAGATCTAAATGCCCAGACAAAGATGAGAGCCTCAACCCACAGAGTATCCGTAGCAATTTTGTGTGCGTGGTTGCTGCTTGGGATTTTTAACTTTTCTGTGAAGAATTTTATCATGGGTGGGATATATCATGTGCAAACCATTAACTACTTTCCCCATAGTAATATATTTTCCAAAACAATAGTGCTCTTTATTAAAACACTCAAAAATAGCATTCTAGTGCAAAAGGTTATCCAGGGCCTTTCTGCTGTACAGTATGTCAGTGACTCTTTGACAGTTCGCAGTGCATATCGTTGATTTATTTGTGAAATTCCTAGAGAGCAAGGGCAAGATGTATAAATCTTGATGTGTCAAATTCAATGATGTATAATAAAAAATGTAACAGCTGATAATGCAAACATATTGAGGAGGTTGCAAAGAATACACTTTCAATCGGCAAAGCTTTTGAGAGTTGGGACAAGCAACTAGGAATCATTGTTGTAAAGCTCAAATTTTATTTTAATTTTATTTAAGGCAGAAACTTACCAGGGTGATGGAAAGAGACAGAGGCTGATGTTTACTAACACATACGGAGGGATAGGGGCTGCTGCCTGGCCACACAGCTCTGCTGCAGATGGGAGCTGGATCTGGTCCTAGGACAGAGCCCTGGTCTTTCCCTGCTGCAGGATGGTGATGCTCTCCTTAGGGCCTGGAATCACCAGCTCATGTAAATCAACACTGCTGGTTTGCTTTCTACTGACACAGGACGTGAGCACGTTCCAATAATTTTAACCTAGCCTCCAGATTTACACCAGCTGAAAACCTGGCTCCAAGCAGACTGTGAGAGAATTTCCTTGACTTTTCTTCCCCTTCCCTTTATTTAAATTTATAAATTACTGCATGTTTTACATTTTCCTATAAGCTTTCTATCCAGTGATCCAAACACTCCAAAATAAACATGGATATTTCCTTCCTTGGTACTCTCCGTCAGGATCTCTTTAACCACCTTTGCAAGAGCAAGTGATCCTAAAATTTGTGTCATTGTGATTATACAGAAGTCTATTTTATTTTTCAGAACCGTCTCTGTAGGTGTTACACTCTATATTCACATTCTTGCAGTGCTTCTAGGTTTATTTCCTAGGGCTGTAACTGCTATTGGACTTACTAACCACCATTAGACAAATTTTTCTATAACTTGTTTTAATTCAAGTCCAGAGCAAACGCAGCCATTCTCAAATAATTCCAAGTGTGTAAGCTGATAAATGTACAGTGGAATCTCCTGAAATGAAATGGGGTGAAAACTGAATTACGGCACAGCAAAGTAGGACCTGTGATCTTGAGTACAGTCACCATTTTTTAAAAAATTAAATTCTAGCATTGGACTGTGTGAATGTGTGAGGAAACAGGTAACCAAACTGCTGGTGCAGATAGGTATTACTTCTTCCTGTGTTTATTTATTTGTTATTGCTTGTATCGTAGCAACGACCAAAGGACTAAACTGAGATCAAAGAATTGGTTTGTAGGTTGCTATAAAATACATATTTTAACACACTTCATTTATTTGGGCCAGTTCTAGATATAGAACAGTAAAGGAAGAGGCAAGAACAGTGTGGCCCCTGGCTATCTTTTGCCCATGCCTGTGACAGCGAGTGGAAGCTGCTGTGTTTTATGGGATAAAGATGACTAATGAGGTTTGGGGCTGGCCGTACCCAGCAGCAGCAACCGCTGCCTCTGCCGCCCCGGGAACCGGCAGCTCAGCTTGCCAGAGGTTTTGTCCCAGTTACACCTCCTTGTTTCCCAGTGCAGAAGTGGCAAGGCCCTCTCTGCCTCAGGCCATCGTATCATTCGAGTTGCAAAACTCAGTTTCACCTATAGCCTTGGGAAGCCCAGAAACGGCTGCGATGGGCTATACTGGTGTCACTCCACACGCCATATTCCTTTATGCAGGTGTAGGGTCTGGCCATGGGGGTTGTCCCAGACCATTTACCATCTACACATAACCAAGGGGTGTGAGCACAAAATTTGGTGTTTTCAAGTTGGGTTTTTGGTTTATGAAATAATCTGCTCAGAGACCAGATACGTTTTAAGCACCCCATGCCTGGGAATGTGGATACATGCTTGCCCCTCTCTCTCTGTAAAATCCCACCACTTTGATTTAGTAGGCTTTAGTAGCACTGCTGTGCACAAATGCACAAGTCATAGGGTACGGGGAGCCCAGTCCTGCATCGTTTGCCAAAAATATCATTCAATGGGCCTTCGGGACAGCGGTGAATGAAAATCATTGACAAGTCATGAAGGTACCACAGCAAGGTGTATGTGTTTCTTCATAGAAGGGGCAGCACCACATCTTCATGGGAGAAGCTCAGTAAGATAAGGCCAGCATACTCCTTGCCATCTGTGGTTAGTATGTTCCATCAGGAGTTCCATCAGCAGCCCCGTGCTGACCACGCTTCAGCTGGCAAGCAGCTGCATCCAGACAGTGTACCCAGTCGAAAATCAGGGATTTGCCAACCAGATCTTTCTGTGTGAAACTGATAATTTCAATTTAATCTTCTTTCTTGCCTGTCCTTTGCCTTGCTAGGATCTTGGGCTCCAAACCCACCAGGCAATTCCCTGGACTGCAAGCCCGGGTGCCTAGTCTTTTCAGACTGAGGTCTTCTATTGTCTGAGAGGTCTGTGGATCACTGAGGTCAGGGGCTTCTAGCCTTCCCTGAATCTGCAAGTTGTCCAGAATCTCCATTGGCGGACTCTTCCAGACTAGTTCATATCCCCAAAATAGCTGACTCCCAAGCACAGCGGTTTGTGAGGAGGGCTGCCCTGGGATTCTGCTTCCAGTTTCCCAGGGGAGCTGGGGAAACACATCCTGTCCAAGAAAAATGTGAACTGCTACTACTGCTGGAATGTTTTTTTTTTACTTCTTTGAAAAAGCATTAGGTCTTCATGCATTGTCTTGAGCTGTAGCAATGTGTTTGGCTTACAGGTCCAGGCAAAATAGGCAAAAGACTGTTGGGGCAGAAAAAGGGACATGGTTTGACAACTTTTTTTTTTCCTTCTGTAAAGTAAAAAGTCTTCAGCAAAAGAGTAGCTGTCTTGGAAAGAAAATATTTAATTCTTTTTCATTTTATGCACCATTTTAATATTTTTCCATGTGTTTCTGATCATCTCAGGGAGATGTATAGTTTTACCAGACTCCGGAGAAGTAAAACTCTTGGCGAGCCAGAAATCAGCTAGATCTTAAAGATTTTAATAATACCAAGGGGTATGAGTGGAAGCCAGTGATGCTGACAGGTAGGCAATGCTCGGATGGAAACCCAGGCATAAGCAAGTGGCAGAACTTCTCCGATTCACCGAGAGCAGGACTGAGCTCTAGGTCATGCCAGGAGGCAAAGTTAGCTGAGTGTTTCACTTCGGTGTTGCTCCCAGCCTTGCTTAGCCGCACACGCGGATCCCTCTCGCCCATGGGCAGGGTGCTTTTAAGCCGGAAGACTTAACTGGAACCAAAGGTTTTGCTCAAAGCCTCTCAGCTCTGCACTGACCAGTTCTGCTAAGGCATTATTTTTTCTCCCCAGTTCTCCCCAGTCAAAGAAAGAAAGACACAAAATTCATTAGGAGAACATCTGACTCTAGCATGGTGCAAAAACCTGTGGGATGTGGCAAGGCATGTCACCACACAGCACTGCCATGTTTCCTGAGCTCCCTGATTTCTCCCAGCAGCTGGAGCGTGGGGCCCTGCGCAGAGCCGGTCGCTGTGCCCGCAGGGGAGAGGTGGGAGCTGCTTGCAAGGAGTGGGCCATGCCAGGGTTGGCATTCTCTCTTCATCTCCTGCAGGTTCCTCTTGAGGAGCAGATGTCTGGCATATCTCAGGGCTATGTTTTGCTGCAGCCAACCCAGTCACACTGTCTAGGGTAGGAGAGATCTACTTAAGTCATTTTTCCTTGCATTTCTTTTTGGCACCCTGAAGGCATGGGTGCAGTGGGATGGTGAACTTCCACTGTGGCTAATGCTCTCTTTTTCTCTCCATGAGGTGGTCTTCAGTCCCTTGAGAGACCCACTGGATCAGCGTTGCATACTCACTTAGTTTTGGGTGATGAGCTGCGGGTGCCAATAATAGAAATGAGGTATCTAATCACTTGGTTTAGAGAGAGACGGTTTGGCCACCCCACTGATTTTTCCAAACGTTCCTGGGCCTAATCAGAATGATCCCATTAACTTCAGTGGGCTTTGGATGATTTCCCATATATGCAAAACTTGAAAAATCATGCCTTAAAAGAAATACCAAAGTTAAATTGGGAAATTTTAACAATTCTCTTTGTATTTTAATTTAGTGGCTGTATGCTGACAATATAATTAGGGAGATGCTATGTTAATTAAAGCCAGATGATATTAGTGGAATGGCAAAAGCATCCAGTTTTCTGAAGAATAGTTCACAGTTGAACTGTTCCTCTCTCCCCAGTCCATTTTTAACATAACATTTTGAACTATATTCAAAAAGTGAGAGACAGCTGAATTAAACCAAAAGTCGAACCATTTACAAATACCAGTAATGTGGTGTAGGTTAGCATATTGCTTTCAAGCCAAGCCTAATGTTATTGCAGAAAAAATACCTTAACTGTGTTTCCTTAGTGCCTACATATAAAAAAGAGGGAAGGTTTGCAGGACCTTGCACTATTCTTGTGTGGTAGTGGACTACCTAGCTGCCACTGAAGGCAAAGGAGCAGAACCTAGACTTGTGCTCTATACGTCTTAGCATTTGAAAGGTAATTTTTGGTTTAGGGTTTGTGGATTTCTTGGGACCCATCAGATAATTTAAAAAAGATTTGCAGCAACAAGGCAAAACGCGTTCACATTCAGTGTGAGTCCATATACGCTACGTTCACATACTGTGTGCATTCATCTGTGTTAAACTTCAGTCTATAACACCCCCTGAGAACTATAGCCTTTATCTTGTTATAAACTCACATTTATTTAAAATTGCATATATAGAGATACTTATCTATGGATATAACATGTATATATTTAAGTGCACTGTATGCTGTCCTATACATGTCTTGTAGATCCCGTCTTGAGTTAGTGAGTTAAAAGTCTTGGGGAATATAATTGCATCCTGCTGTGTCAGCAGACAAAAATTTGTAAGGGCGTTGGTACTGCTTTAGACAGGACTTAAAAAGAAAAATCTTCCGCCTTCACAACAGTAGGGCAACAAAGCAAAGTTGGCAGGACTTCCTTAAAAGTCTTAATTTTCTTGGGAGGAGAAGAGAAAAAGGTAAAAACAAAAGGCTGGTGCACCCCAAGTGACAGGAGTGTCTCAAATGCTGGTCCTGGGTAACACATGGGATGTTACTCCAGAGCCTGTGTAGAACGAACCCCACAGCCCGTTCGAGCTCACGCAGCCGGGTCAGATGTACACACGTGCACAGCCCGAGCAGGTAGTGTCTGTCCTTGTGCAAAGTGCCAGAACGGTGGCCTAAAAGCACGAAACTGCCGAGAGCACCGGTATTGTGGCCTCTGGCTAAACCACCTGGAGAATAACCACGTGCTTCTGCCTGGCCAGGACTGAATCTCTGTTGCTGGTTATCTGCCAACACGGGCATCACCGCCGCCCGTAGGGGCCAGGGGCCCTTGGTCTATCTGTGTGTGACAGAAAAATTCTCTTTCCTAATATTCCTCATTCATGGCAGGTGAACTCGAAGTTGCACAAAACCACTTTTCTTCCTGTAGTAACTCTGCATTGGCTTTGCATCTGCTTTGCATCGCGTTCAATGCCAGGAAAAGCCACAGGAAAATTAACTCTTGTCTCAGCTTGTCTGACACTCTCTGTTACAGGCAGAGCTTGTATTTATCTCGAGGTTGGAGCTGTATTTTACATTTCCTCCCCCCATCTCGCAACTGCTGACGGGTGGTGAAAGCTCATATATTCTTAAAATGTCATTGACTTTATTGTATAATGTTTAGGATTGGGCAAATCTGAGTAGCGTACGTATGTGGCTGATGGGATTGAATTTGGGCCTAGTGCTCGATATGATAAGGGCAGCAGAGTCAGGAGCTGCGAGCGGTGATTTGTCCTTAGAGATCCATATCCACACTGGGACTGCAATAGCTTAATGTAAATGTGAAGAAACCTTTGAATTGATGAACATGCTTCAACTTAACAACAGTATTTAGCACTAGCACACCGAGGTGTTTTGGGATTTGAGGACATGCATCTTTGCTGCCTGTGTTCAGAATTCTCTGGGCAAATTGCACTGACGAAACAATCATTAAAATGAAGTCAGTAACTCATAGAACAGCGTTTCTGTAAAACCCATGAAGTTTTGCATCACTTTGCTGACTTTTCACCAGCTTTCATATCAATGCAGTGTATGGGTTGGCTCTTAATAGTTTTGATTAGCTCATTTATTTCAGCCTGTATTCAAAACACTTCACACATAAGCCTGACAAGATACTTCTAAATGAAATTTAATTAAAGCAAACAGCAATTTCGTAATAAACATTTATAAACAAATCTGTGCACCAAAAAAATAATAAAATACATCAAGCTTTGCAATCTGCCATCTCCAGAATCCCAATAATTCATTTTCCCTCCAACTATATGCAAATGATCGTTTGCACATTTCATTGAGATACGGCAATTCAAGCTGTCATCAGGACCTGAAGTTTCCACAGAGAGGGTTCCACCAAAGGCGGATACTCCTCTGATCCCAGCTGGGGCTGTGTGGGTTCTCCCCACACAGAGCCCTGTAGATGAGAGCAAACCATCCGAGCTGGTTGTGGAACACCAGCATTTTGTGCAGAACTGGGCAAGTTTTCCTGTTACGCAGGCATTTTCCCACTGTGTTAGGAAGAACCACAACACACAAATAGTTTTCCGGGGGGTGTAGGGTGTGAGGTGGTGGTAAAAAAAATATGCAAGTGAGATGCGGCTATCCTAAAATTGCTGATCAGGGCATTTACCTCAGTTACGGAACATCTCCGTTCAAGTCCTTTCTTTGCCTCTTTCACACCACAGATGGGAATGTGGGTTTCCCACATCCCAAGCTTGTGGTTTTACCACCAGGCTACTTGTTCTTTGAAAGCAGGTCTTTCTTTTGGCTTTTACATCTGCTCACGTGAGGTAGCCCACTCAATAAGCAAACCGAACCACTCAGTTTTAATTCTAATTTGTGAGATGATTTCACGTTTCACTGCGATACCTATTTTTGTGAGTCTTTTGAGTCTTTATTTTATTGGGAAACAAGAGCATTTAACACAAAACCAACCATATTGTAACACCTAACCTCTGGCGGGGGAGAAAGGGGGATCATAGTTTCCCAATTTCATGACAATATATACTGCCACATGTGAGTATCCTTACAGAAGCTCCCATAGGAGTCCATAGGAGACTGAAATCAATGACAAAGGTTCATTTGAAGAATGCAGGAAAAGCTCATCTGATCTTTCTCTGCCCAAAGAGACACCGCATTTCACACAACAGCTCAAAGATGTGTTTGTTTTCCACCCAAGTCTTAACGTGGAGCAGGGCTGAACACGGGGAGAGCTTTGGACTATTTACATGAATTAATCACAGGAACAGGCTTTGTACATTAGGCAGCAGAGCTCTGGAGGGCTAATGCCTTCAGCTGGGTTACAGCCCAAATGCAGAGCCCCTCAGATCCACACTGAGAAGGGAAGAGGCTGGAGGCCGTCACGCACACACCCGCGGAGGACAAAGCGGATTAAACACATTAAAACTCTTGCGCACCAGATGTGTAGACATGACACATTTATTTTTGACCTTCCCATTTAAAGACAGAAAGCAAAACGGGCCAAATGAATCCTTTGTGTGAGCCAGTCCACGTCACCAGAGTTACTCTCAGGAACAACCTTCCTTAGGAATAAGGTGTGTGACTTTTGGCCGAGACCTGGCCGGGGACTCAAACGACTCTTACTGCTCAGGGTGGAGCACAGGCCCATACCTGACATTACAGTGCCCTAATCGGCACATCAGAGCCTTTCAATTACAGGAAAATACATTTTTGGCCTTTTAATAAGAAAACTTCGATTGAAAAAAAAATTGGTAACTTTTCTTCCAAATCACCTCGTGTTCATCGGCTGTTGCACAGAGCGACTCGGTAGCTAATAACAGAGCCTTGAGTGAAAGCTGACCAACTTTTAATGAGCGCCAAAGCTGCCCAGCCGTCCCGCAAGGCCCCTGCTGCTATTATTGAGGATAAAATGCTTTTTATCTTTTAGCCAAACGGCCTGCCAGCCCGCTCCCCTCAGGCAGGAAGGCCGTTGATCCTCCTTCCCTCCGTCGCCGGCTACCGGGGGGAGGGGGAAATGGCGAGGAAAAGCTGGAATTATAGTTATTTCCCTTCACCCACCCTCCAGGGCGCGCTTCCCGGGCAGGCTTTCCCTCACGCCGCCTCCGAGCTCCTCTTCCTTCCCCCGCTCCTCCCGCGGCCGCGGGGCGGCTGAGGCGGCGCGGCGGGAGGAAGGGGGGAAGGAAGAGGAGGGAGGGGCCGGGTAGAGCGCGGAGCGCATCGATCTCCGCCCCGTCCATCCGTCTCTCCATCCAGCCTCTCGGCGCTCGGCTCCCTCGGCAGCCCCAGCCCTCCCCTCGTCCCCCGCCATTTCAGACCGGGACGGGAAGGGACGCGGAGCGCGGAAATCACCGCCGCGGCGGGCGCGGGCAAGGGAGGCCGCCGGCGTGCTCCCGCGGCCCGCTGCAGCAGCCGGGCAGGTACGTCGCTGAACCGGGACGAGCCGCCGTGCTTGCCTGTTTGCTTGTGTGTGAGTCCCCCCGCTTTGAGGTGGAGCAGGGGGAAGCGGTGCGGCTTTTTACACCACACACCCACCCCCCCCCCCCCCCTTTTCTTTTTTTACCCCTAGGACAGGGAGGAAACGCCGGCAACCGGGGGAACGCCTGTCCCGTTTCCCCTCCGCCGGCATTCCCCAGGAGCAGCCTCCTCTGCCGCTGCCCCTCCGCCCTCCTTCCCCGCGGCGCGGGCGGTGGCGCGGCGGCGGCGGCCGCGGAAGGGGCGGCGGGACAGGTGGCCAACGCCCTCCGGGAGTTCAGCGGCTTGTGCCCGGTCAACCCCCCGCAGCCCCTTCTCTTCGTTTATTTATTCATTTATTTCCCCTTCCCCAATCTCCCGAATCCTTCTGGCAAACCCGGGGCCGAGGTGCTAAGCTGGAAAGTTTTGGGCGGCCCGGACCCGGGGCTGGCTCCTGGCTGAGGGCGGGCGGCGGACCCCGAGCCCCGGGGAGCGGAGATGGGGCTGGGGTCCCGCCGTTGCCTTCGCGGCCCGGCTGAGGTGGGTCGGGGGAAGAAGCTGCAGCCCGGCGTGCGTGGAGCCGAGCTCGCCCCCGGCCCGGCCCTCGGGCAGGAGGCGGGTTCCCGGTCGGTGGCTCACGCCCAGGGGGCTCCGTTCGGCCCCGGCTTTTTCCGGTGCATCCTCGGGTTTTTACCTCTTTGTAACGGGCGCCTTTCAGCTTGGCGGCCGTGCTGTTTCCCGTGGACAGTTTTCTTTGAGAAATGACGTTCCCTCACGGCGATGTGCCTTGTCCCGCAGGGAGGGAGCTGCTTCCCGGTAACAGCGAGGGAACGCACCGACAGCATCCTCGTTAGTTGGAGCCTGACTCTTTCTGCTTCACGTTGTTTTCTTTGTCATCAGGTCTGCTGAAAAATGACAGAGTATAAACTTGTTGTCGTTGGAGCTGGTGGTGTTGGCAAGAGCGCCTTGACAATACAGCTAATTCAGAATCACTTTGTGGATGAATATGACCCTACAATAGAGGTAAACAATTTCATCTTACCCTTTTTGTGAAGAGAGATTATCAGTATTAATGGTAGTTGTTTACTCTTAAATGGGGGTTTTCTTTTTGGTATCAAGGAAGAGAATCTGTAGTTCTGAAATGTATGTGTCAAGCTTTCTCAGCTCCTGTCATTAGGATCTGTTTCACATACTGAGAAATATGTTCTGGAATCTCACGGTGAATGGGCAAAAATTTGGAGCCACATTTACCTTTTTTTTTTTTTTTTTTAAACAGACTTATGTGTGTTTCAGTATCTAGAGAAACGTTACAAGGTAGCTCCCTTAGTGGAGTCTTTGAGATACATGTCACAGTACCTCAAACTCTGAAACTGTACTTGAGTTTTAAAAGTCGTGATGTTTTAAAGGTTTCTAATGAGCAAGCAAGCAAGCTCTGCCTTTTAAATATAAGAAAAATACTAGTGTTGTCTGAAATCTCCTGTGGATCATAGGATTTAATAACCTCAGACCATATAAAAGGAGAAATGACAGTATCATTTGCCCAAGATTTTTATGTTCCCAATCCTGAAGCTCTGTAGCTTATGACTTAATTCATATGTTTATACAATGAGGCATTTCCAAGCTCATTTACAGGAGTTACAAGGGTTTAAATCTAGGCTTAAAATGGTGACTCGGCAAACAGCTGTGTAGCTGCTTTCAGGTAGACACAAGCGAAAGGAGCTGATGCCCTGAGATAGAAGGAATTTGTCTTACTTTAACCCAGGCCTGTAGTTTGCTAATGTGCCCCAAAGAGAGATGTCTTGGCTTGAGTTTGAGTTTTCCCTTAATGTGCCTGTGATGTCCTCTTGTCTCTCTGTTGCATGGCCAAGTAGCCTCATGTGTGCTTGTAGAAGATTTTGTGAACAGACCTCTGGAGAGAGGAAGAGTGCTTCACCTGCACTAGAACAGGTCTTTAGATTACTAAGATGTGAAATCTTAAAACAACAACCCAAAACACAACTTGTTGAGAGAAATGTGCAAAACGGGATTTTACTTTTTCCTGCAAAAGGAACTTTGGGGTATCTTGGCCTTTGTTATTTTGTCAATGGTGACTTGTTGGTAATTACCTGGGGTTCTCTTGGGTTAGGGATGTGCTTACGCATTACAAAAGGTACCATGGAGGTTCTGTGTTAGAAGTTATAAAGCCAGAACTGTGTAAACAGTTTAGGAACACAAATGCTTAAAAGCCAGTATACCTAAATTGCTTGAGGCATTTTGCTAATCAATCAAAATTTGGTATTTTGAGGAATACCAAATACGTTTTAATGTAAAACAATAAAATTAAAATAGAGTTCCTTATAGAAAGAACCTAAAATCCCAGAACTGTGGCTTTTATTCAGTAGTGTGCAGGTTGACTATAACACTGTGGTGTTACACAGATCAACATGTTGATCTGAAAGAAAGGCATAACGACTCCTGACTTTAACCTGATGGGTTTTATCAGCATCAACAACTTATGGCATGCAACAGTATTAATCTTCTGCAACTCCTACAAGTTCTTGTCTGAGCACTAGTTACCATTTTTGTGTGGTAAATTCTGAGACCTAGAGGATGGAGACTCTATCTTCCTACTGTGTAATAAATCACCATGTGTCCTCTCGGTGCTGTAGAATAATCATGTAGGTAAGCTTATAGGGAAGAAAGAATTCAGTTATAATGAGAGTGGTCTGTGACTGGGAGTGGCAAACAGGTTCCAGAAAATGGTCTTATAACTGGTTGAAATGGTTCGGTCCTCGCCTGGGCAGAATCCCACTCAGTTGAGAAGGGTTGCTTGATTGTGCTTCCTGTATGGATGCAGTTGTGGTGGCAAGGGCTTCTTGAAGAACAATAGCTGGAGAGTGGTTTTTATGCAGTACGAGGAAACAAGGCTAAAGTTGCTCTGGCTGGTAAATGAGAACAGCTAAGGCAGTTCAGTGCTGTCGCTGCTGTTGTTTCTTTCATTGCCATAGGGCTGTTGCCAAAACACTAATATTCAGGCTAAGTATTTTGGGGTAGATGAAGAAAAGACTTCATTTGTTAGCTATAGTGGATTCCATAACTTAAATTAAAAACCATAATTTAAAGTTATTCAATAACTTTAAATCTTTCCTGCAATTAATGAAATGAAACTCGACACTTCTAAAATCCTTATGATGTCCAGACATGATGCAGCTGAAGAAGGGGAAAGTATATACTAGCTGCTTAATCATGGATGCATTTACAGTGTTAATGCTGCTGCTGCTTTCAGTGGAATAGCCTTAATGATTCAACAAACAACTTGTTTGGAAAATGTGGAGTTTCATGGCCCGCTTGAGTATTTTATTTACTCTACATCCGAGCATAGCAGATGATGGGAGGGAGGGCACGGGGGGGATTAAACTGAGTGCATGTTTGGGTGGCTACTGTTATTCAAATACACGTGTTTTATATGTGTTTCACAATTTCATATCTAATTTGAAGATGTTCAAGCACAGATTTATAGCCGAGCAATTTTAAGTGGGTTTGTAAGGGTAAGTTCACTGTCCCGTTGCTGGCCTAATGCACAGACCAGTTGGGCTCGCGCCCTCTACTGGTCGAGGTTTCTTAAATCTTTATTTGTAACATCTTGTGTGATAACATATTTTTTTATTATTACTTTTTTTCCTAAAGTTTCAGCATGTTTTAGTGCTAAGTACATGTCGTCTTTTAAATGTCCTAGAAAAAGAGCAGCCTTCCTAGTTGCCTGTCAGAGGTGTTTCAATTGGATTAGCAAAATCCCTTGACCCATTTAGGAATACTGATATTCAAGTGCATGTTCTTAAATGACCTGTGCACCTGTGAAACTCGCACCAATATTTAGTAATAGCTTATTCTTAATAGCTCTGACACTTTAATATTAAAACCACCAGTATCGGGCATTTTTACAACATAATCCCATCTAAGCAAGTAACAATTTATTAGGCAGTATGTTTTTTTTCTTTTTAGATAAATTCCATATGTAGCATATAGCTGAGATGTCTAATCGCATTTTGTTATCAGTGCTTACGAGCAGATGGAATTATTCCTTTTGCATAATTCATGTTGATTTTTATGGCTCGTGAAAGGCCAGTGAAAGCATTTCATGAAGTGATTCATGAAATGAAAACTTTTTGATATATGTATGCTGAATCTTTATACTGGAGAAAAATTGCAAATTCATATCTAGAGTCAGGTATTAATTTGAAGTTAAATTTTAGTTTGCATTTTGTTATTGCTTAATAGGCTTATATTGAATGTTTCTTCCTTACTGCAAGTCTTCCAATGTGAAGTTACCGGATTTTTATAGATTAGAAGGTTGGATTTTTCATTGCTGAAGGGGAGTGTGACCATGTGGCTTATGCAGTTGCATTTTGAAGTAGAAGAGCCACAACTACCATAGTGGCATAACTTTTTTTTTTTGTATAGGCTATATTCTGTTTTGCAGGATTTTATAATTTTTACAGTATGGTAACTCTTAAATAAACAGCTTTAATCTTGGGTATGTTTACACTGGTATTCACGAGAGTGGTGGGGGTCCCTATAGCCTGACCTGATAATATGGTGCTTCAGGTTTTTTCCCTAAAGCTACAAATTGATTTCAGGTTTGATATTTTGTGGAAGGGGAGAAAAAGGGGCAAAAAACCAAAGTGTTTATTATTTCAGCAGTTTGGGAGGAAATCATAAATTGAATTTTCTCTCTCATGTCTGTCTATTCCTTTCTCCTCAAATCCCCTTTCCTCGTTAGTGACAAAATTTTCTCTCCAGAAGTGGGCAAAACACGTATCTCAAAATGTTCCTTCTTTGTGTACCTGTGCTGGTGCATCTTTGCCAGTATTGCTAAGATGGCAGGATGCTAAAGCCAGCAGTTCTTGAAAGTGATTTTCTTTTCTCTTAAAAATTGACTTTGAAAATTACTTAAAGCTTTTGTTTAGAGCTCAGTTAAGGGAAATTTCCTTTGAAGTGCTAAGATGGAAAGGAACATGCCTTTCAAGAACTGTTTTTCATATTTTTAAACTAGCAGTCAAACTGCAAGAGAAAATGAAAGCTTTGTAAATGTGCCTTGTATAATGCTAGAAGTCCTATTACTACCTGTGTGAAAGGTATAATAGGACATGGGGGATCATTGAATTTGAGTGAATTGGAATAAAGATAAGCCCTATGGAGGCTTTTTGGTAGGTTTTTTTTTCCTTAAAGTAATGAAATGGAATATTATTTAAAACATGTTGTAGCTTGTGTATTTGTCTTGGTTGTATTGATATTTAAACATGGCTTACATATTTTTAAAGTCAGTTTCTTACTTGTATCCTGAATTTGCACTTCTGTGAAATAAATATTTCCAAAATCATGTTGGAAGTAAACTTTTATCATTAAGGTAAACAGACAATATTGTTTTACCTGCTACAGTTAAATGTCATCCAGGCTCAAGATAAATATAAGATTACAGAGTTTGTTTAGTTTTAGATACTGATTCTATATGATTATCTCCTGTTTGTTGGTTTGTTTTTTTTTTAGCATGAGCAACGGGAAAAAAGAGGTCTTTGTGTAAAAATGCAAATAGATAGAAACTGCATAGGAGGGTGTATGATGCCTTAAAATAGGTGCAAAGGAAGGATGTTCATTCTGAATTCATCTTGAAGCTGGCTAGAATTGCAACTTTAATTCTTTAATTCCCTCCCCAGGAGCTTAGGTTCACTTCTTTATAGCATTAAAAAGAACAACAGCAATATTGTGTTAATCTCTAGCTAAAGGATCTGAAAGGTAATACTAACATTTTGTGTTTGTGCCTTTTTTTTTTTTACAGTACTATTTACTGAGAATGTCCATGGCACTCCTCTGACCTATTTTTAAAGCTGTTGGCACAATTTTATTTAGAATACATATAGTTGTCTGTAGAAAATAAGTTATTGGGAAAGTAATACTTATTTTCTTATCGCTAAAACTATGTACTCGTAGAAGCTTAGCACCAAAAAGAGCTGAAAATAGGCATTAATGACTAGTTGGTTGGGACTTTGTACAGATTTTAGCCATTTGAATCAGTGACCCGAAAACTTTGATAGCACTGACATAATTTGTTCCAACATCTCTGTGAACCCATCAGGGCTCTTATATGACTCTGGTGTATCATTGCTAAAAAGCTTGAACTTCAAATATATCAACTCAACTTTGATAACTTAATGACAAATATTAGGCATACAAAACAGATCTTCCTGTCTCAAACATGTCCTTTCAGTGCTCCTTCCACTTCTGGATTGCTGTATACATGTAATTATGCAACACTATTTTCCTGCTGTCATTTGCCCATATATAAAGTTTTATTTTAACTCTCAAGGGTCATGTTTGATTATTAGTAAACAACTTATATCTTCTGAGCTGTAGGTGTTTTGAAATCTTACTTGTTTATGTTTAATCAAGTTTTATGTTTTTTTCTTAGGATTCCTACAGGAAGCAAGTAGTAATTGATGGAGAAACATGTCTTTTGGATATTCTTGATACAGCAGGTCAAGAAGAATACAGTGCAATGAGGGACCAATATATGAGAACAGGAGAAGGCTTCCTGTGTGTATTTGCTATAAACAATACAAAGTCTTTTGAAGATATCCACCATTATAGGTGTGTGTATAGAAAGAGAATTGACTAACTCTTGTATTAGGTGAATAAGTTCCTTGCTTTTACACTAGATAATAGAACGATCTCTTCTGAAATAGCATCTAAGGGGAAACTTGCAAATTAGCAATATTGTAACTCACTTGTGCATTTGTATGTCTGTAACTTTAGGTAATCTGAAAATCAAGGTAGGCAGGCAAAATATCTGAAAGCTCTTCTTTTATAAAATAAAGTGACTTGGTATTTCTGCCTGTGCATAGAGAAGACTTATCTAGAGGTAAACTCTGCCCATTCCATAAATAAAATTGTGTGTTAAGATGGAAAACCTTAAGCAATTGAAGTTCTACAGTTCTACAGAATTGCTGCATGCTAACCCAGGCAGAGATCCACAGAATGTAGGCACTTGCTGCTTCTTTACGTTTAACCTGAGATAGACAGCCTTTGTATAAATTTCATTATATATAAAATAATATGTTGGTACTGGTGACTTTTTTAAAAAAAAGAAAGAAAAAAGAAAAATTTAAGAGCACAGCATGGATGACTTAATTAAAAAAAACCTTATCTCTTGCCCTCGAAAAAACTGTAAACTTCTCTTCGTCATCTAACCAGATTATTTCACGTGGGTTATAGAGGAAGAAGGGACAAAGTCAAGATAGATGTTGATGTAAGGAGAGAAAGGAGCATATAGGGTTTGTGTGGGATTTTTCTTATTTAAAGAGGGAGTTGCAGATAGGCATCAGAAGGCCGTTCCAGTTTCTTTCAAAGGGAGTTTCCACTCTGTGTCCACACACGTGTGGATGACCTTGGGGGCTGAAGCTGAAGACTTCTAAATAAATAACTGAAAACAGTGGCTATATTAATGAAGGGATATGCTGCTAAATTATTTGGGAAGGTAAAAGTAATGAAATTAATGGTTGTTATTTGACATTTTTGACACGTACATCTAACTAGTATTTCTTGCTGCTTTCAAACTACTGGTTGAAAGGCCTCCCTTACCAAATTGCTCTCTCTGGAGCACCAGATCAGTGGTCTTCAAAGTTTAAAAACACCTGTCTAAATGGACAGTTTGTAATACTGTCTTTCATTACAAAACAAAGCCAACAAAAATCCCAAACAAAATCAAGACAACAAGCAATAGCACCTTTGAGAATGTTTTATCTTATCAAATGAATTGAGTTTTACGAGTGCTGAGTATGAGAGATATGTAGGAAGGTCTATATTAGAACTTCTTATGCTTGTTCTGGCATTAGCTGTTAAAAACTTTATTAAAAAAAAAAAACAAAACACAAAAACCAAACACACCACCAAAACAACAACAAAATAAAACCCCCAACAACCAACCCAAAACCAAAAAACAAGCAGGCAAACAACAACAACAAAAAGCGTAATAACATAAAAATCCATGTTTGCAGTTAGCAAAGTGGGTTGTGGGGTTTTTTTTCCAAGTAAGATGATAAGCTTGATGGTGACAGGATTGGTCAGTTTATTTTTTGATGGTTCCTAATACTGTATGTGCAGCAAGTTAACATAAAGAATGATGTTGGAATCTGTTACTTTAATTTCATTTCATAATTTATATGGTAGATTTTAAGACTATTAGTACCTGTTAAACAAAATGTCTTTTTTTTTTTTTTTCCTTAGGGAACAAATAAAGAGAGTTAAAGACTCTGAAGATGTTCCAATGGTGCTAGTAGGAAACAAATGTGATTTGCCTTCCAGAACAGTGGATACAAAACAAGCTCAGGATTTAGCAAGAAGTTATGGGATTCCTTTCATTGAAACATCAGCAAAGACAAGACAGGTAAAGCTCAAAACTTAGGAGGCAGAAATGCAGAACTCTCATTTGAGTTACCATACGTAGCCATTCTAGGTGTTGCTTGGTCATATCAATACATCTGTTTCTCCAGAGTAGAAATTCCTGTGGTGTCTCTTCTTTCTGTCAAATCCCTGACAACTGCTAATTGTTTATTAATGAGTGATTCGCTTCAGTTGCGCAAACTCAAGGAATGAGACCTGGCCTGCTATTACTCTCCACTGTCAGATGTTTGCCAGCATTCTTAATGTTGTGATAGGTTTTAATAGAATAAAAAGCACTTTTTTTTTCCTCAGGAGGAGGATTGAGCAGACAACAACTAATTAGTTTATTCGGTTTTAGTCTTCTCATTAAAAACAAAAGGACTCTTTCTTTGAGGCATTGATTCAGTGCTAGTGGGATATACCTTTTATAGCTAAGCAATTGACCATCTGTCTTTTTTTGAAATGACTGACTTAATTGCTTGTGTAAACTGATATTCTTCTAAGGCTGCAAGCTCGCTGTTGATTCCTTGTGCCACTGGTAGAGGTGAGAGGGGCAGCCGCTCGCGTCCCTTCAGTGCTTCTCTCAGGGTTTGCCAGGACAGAGGTGCACCCAGTGGTACATCCGTGTGTTCAGGAGAAGATAAGGTACACAGATACAGGTGAAACTGGTTCTGTGCTTCTGGAAGACAGTATTCTTTTTGAAAAATGATGGTTTGTGGTATTTCTTTATTATCAGGCCTGAGTGGCTGAATAACTCGTACTCTCTGCATAATCAGAAGTATTACAAGCAATTGTGAATCAGGAATTAAGTGGAGTAGTAGGAGGGAAATAAAATCAGAATGCTGCAATTTGAGTAACTGCTCAGTAGATTCTGCTGTATCACTTGGCAGAATTCCTCACAGATAGTACTTTTTGGATACAACAAATGAATAATTAATTAGCGCAAACTTTCTACACCCCATGAAAGTTTCTGACAAGTTGAAACCTGGACTAATTAGTGAAACTTTACAGAGAAATCAAAGGAATGGTACCTTTTGGCAATAGAGAAAGTCTCTGTTATGTAGGATGGAAAAAAGAGAACTACACAACTTTAATGGCTGATAATAAATTAGGCCACAAGAGTGTGCTGAAGAATGTGGCATAGAAGTGGGCTGAATAATTACAATGTTCTTGTTTAGAAGGTCCTATATTAGTTGCTGTTATTGAGATGTTAGGAGAAAAAAGGGAAGAACTCTGAAATTAAGTTTGAGGTTTGAAATAACAGAAGTTCTGTACTGACACCTAGATTTTACTTTGTTCAGACTGTTTAATGGGGCATCAGGCTTTGTTAAGGAAACGTTCCTTTTGCATAGCCACTTTAATAGAAGTATGTTGATGCAATGGTGTATTTCAACAGATTTCTACTCCCCACCCTACCAAGAGTTTGCTCCTACAAGCAGCCCCAATGATTAGCCAATACAAAATCACATGCTCAAGAATCACTGCTGTTCAGTTTTATAATATTTGTTTAGACAAAGTAGTATCTGCTCTATTATCTGTCGTACTTTTAAAAGGTCTGCCAGAGGTTTGTACTTGTCACAGAGGACAATAGATCAGTCATATGAACTGTCATTTTATAATTTGTCTGGTTTTTTATCTGCAATTTTATGTCTGGAGGTGTCAACTGAAATGTTATAGAAGGGATCTGACTTGGCTTTTGTTTTTCAAAGCTGAGCTTTATACCCCTACAGATAAGGACTCTCTAGAGGTGTCTCATGGAGTTTGAACTAAAGATGCCCCATAGACTCTGAGACTGTTGGCTTCTGAAAGTTGGAACTACTAGCTACGGTTGCTGATTCTCTAGCACTGCCGTTCATAACACATTATGTTATGCAACTGCTTCATAACGTGTTGTGTCCATAAAATATTTTTGAGAAGACAAAAGGGAATTGGAAGAAGAACCTGATCTTTAATTTCAGCAAGATCATCTAAAATATTAATGTATGTGTTTGTTTACATACACATTTACATCAGATTTTTCATTCATGATGTTATATATAAAAAAAAAAATATGCACACCTTCCAGAGTAACTTTTTTTAATTAGGGAACGGGTTTTTTTTGAACTCTATGTAGCCCATGGACTATGTTTTTATTGGGCAGAATTCAGTAAATAAATAATACAGCCAGTCCCCTCCAGTTATTTGCAGAACTTCCAAGTATGAGCAGATGTAGCTGGTGGTCTGGTAACTTCTGGAGAATGTAGAAAGTCTGACGTGAATATTTAGAAGGTGGAACCTTCTGTTTGTTTCCTCTACGTATCTCCCACCATGCTGAAAATCAGCACTAATGCCCTGTTGAAGTGGCCTTCGCTGTGCTCTTCCTTCAGCCCTTCCCTGTGCCTCACCTGTGCTAGAGCTCGGAGAGAATCAGAAAGGTCTCTGGGGAAGGAAGCAGGGGAGATGGAAGTGGAAAGAAGTTGTCCATGTAGTCTGTTTTGATTGTCAAGACACTTTTTAAAAAATTATGACAGTGTATACTCATGCAGAATGATACCTCAGTTCAAATCAAGTCAGTTTTCAAAAATCCATAGACAAGGTCAAAAATGCAAAAAACACTGAAATGCAGTGCAGAAATAAGTTGTTATAAAAGTTACTGCATTTATTTTTATTTGGTTCTGACTGGCAATAAAGATGAAAATTTAACTTACTGCAAAAAGGTATTTTAAGTGAAATCCTTGTGTGAATTTTCATACAAATCATTGACTTCTTCGGTGAAACATTTGTTTAGTGGGCCTTACAACTTGAGTATAAGGCTTTAGATTACTAATTAGTTTTGGTTTTTTTAATTAGACCACTGACTGAAATTAATGTAATTTATAATTAGACATCAGAAAGGAATTCTTTGCTGTGAGGGTGGTGAGACACTGGAACAGGTTGCCCAGGGAAGCTGTGGCTGCCCCATCCCTGGAGGGGTTCAAGGCCAGGTTGGATGGAGCTTGGAACTGGATGACCTTTAAGGTCTCTTCCAACTCAAACAATTCTATGATTCTATTCTATAAAAAATAGTGATTAATATAGTGTAATTTATGTAAAATAAATTGGTAGTCAAAATACATTTCAAAACGTAAATACATGTCAATACTGGTGGTTTTGTAAGGCGTGTTGCATCACTTACCCTTTCACAATCCTTATGCAGAAGGGTATGAATTGCTTAGGTTTATTTTAATAGCTCTTTTCGCTTTTCTCTGTTTGACACAAGCTTTAAATTCAAATTCTTCCGTGTCTGCATGAACATATATCTCCCAATATCATCAATAGTATCAATGAGAGATGAGAGGCGAACTCAATTTGTACCCATTGAGGCTGCATCCTGTATTCTTCAGTGGGTTTCCATTTCTCTGGCAGTTACACAAGGAAAAGCTGTAACGCAGCACCCCAAATGACTGTTGAAGTGGCTAATGAAGAAGTTGACAATGCTGTTGAAAAAGTATTGTAGTTCGTACGGTAGGTTAGGTCTCAAACCTGTGCCTGGTCTGATGAAGTAATTGGTGCGCTATTTACAGAACTTCATTCTTATATCTCAATTAAGATTTATGACTTACTGATACCAACTTGCCATTTTTCTTGAACCAACCTGCTGTTTTTCTAGAGATTGTCAAATCTGCTGAATGTTATTGGATGTGTTTCGCTCCAAGCCATTTTTAATGTAGCTCATTTGTATTCCATTTTAAAACTTTGTGAAGTCTGACAAAGGTATAATTAAAACAACGTGGGTAGAGTTTTTTCATCTTTTTTTTCCAAAAAAGTGCAGTCCTTCCCAAGAGCAAGGCCCCAAGAAAAAAAAAAAATTGATGTTGAAACAAATTCTGCCAGCCAACTTGTGTGCTGAATGACTCCAGGATACTGAGGAATTGGGTTTTACCTAATGCAGCAAAAAAGGGACATGTGCACACAATGGATGAAATTCAAGTAGGACAGGCAGCTGTAATTCTGGCACTTCTTAATTTTGGAATGATTAACTTTGTAACTTTCACATAAAGTATCTCACAAAATGATGACTACTTATGTATGTCTGGTATGTAAGCATCATAAGCTAACATGATCTGCTTCACACACACCCCCTCCCCAAATAAGTGGACCTTCTGCATGTGGTTGAGTTGTAGTAACCGTTTCCAAACAATTCTTTGAAGTATGTCTGGTTTAGAGACAGCAAAAAATGAGCCTTAAGCTAAATGTATAAGAGCTAGTCAATTTTTGCAATTTGCTAATCAATTTGCAATGTGTGCTCTCCAGTATTGGCTAAGAGGACTTTGCCCCTACGAAGTTTTATGTTGGGAGTGCTTTTGTGCAAGCGAGTTGTATTCTTTGTGCTTGTGACCTCAGGAATAATTTGATTTTATTTGCCTACCAGTTGAATTTAGGTGACCAACTCTGATAAAGTGTGTAAGGGGGGACACACAACACTTCTGAAATGCGAAGGCTAATTTTCATTAGTTTCTGTTAAGTGCTATTTACAGAAGCAGAACATGTGAAAATTCCCATTTCTACTTAGTTTTGTATTTGAAATAGTATTTCTTTGCACATAGTCATATTTTAAATTGAATGTCTGTCTCCTAGGAGTCAAAAGCATCTTGAAAACATTGCTTCAAGGTCATGGGTTCTTTGGGCTGTTAAAGTAAAGAACAATTCAGAGTTTGAAGTTTTTAATATCTGCCAAAGGATATTTTCCCCTTACAGTTCTGACAGCTAACAGAACTGGTTAACCATAGTTTAGATCTACAGTCCATGCTCATTTAAGAAAAACATAGCAAAGAATCTTAAAAGAAACTGGTATTAAAATGACTTCTCAAGTTTATGACACTGGCACCTAGCTGTTTAAAATGTCACCTTGTGCTAATGAAATTAGCAAATGTGTCTCTCTACAGATTTTTGTTCAGAGTAATTTCTTCCAACACGATTTGTAAGATTATTCTCGGTGGTGGCAGTAGTAGCAATTTCTTTTCTCACTCTGTGTCTCTCCCCCTCTCTGCATTGCTAAAGCAAATTACAGCTCCTTGGTGATGGGAAAGTTGGCAATAAATGTTGTCTGAAGAATTGCTATCTAATTATTCATGTGAAAGCTCTGTAATCAAATTGCATATTTCAGCTTCAAAATAGTAGATCTGCAAAAAATCCTGATTCTTGTACAACCTGTACTTTGGCACGTAGCAGCTGATCAATGTTTACTGTTTCCTCTTCAGGAATAAACTTCCATTTCTTCCAGGAAAACATGAAAGTATGAGCTCTTCTTGGTTTTTAATGGCTTTCTTTACATTTTGCAAACTCTCAGACCTGGAATGTGCAAGCCCAGCATTTTAAATATAAAAATGGAAGATCTATATACTGCTCTCAAGTAAAGCTCATAATTTCAGTGGTTTTGCTGTGTTTTTTACCCCTGCCAGTGGTGTCCCAATATGTCACAACTGTTAATTAAGCAGTTTTTAAGGAGTTGTGTTTTACAATGCAGAGAGTGGAGGATGCTTTTTATACATTGGTGCGAGAGATTCGACAGTACAGAGTGAGAAAAATCAGCACAGAAGAAAAGACTCCAGGGTGCGTGAAAATTAAAAAATGCCTTGTAATGTAACAGGGTAAGTTTTACAAATCACTTGCAAATGAAATAATTGATAATGTCTTGCAAATCGGACATTTTATGGTTAATTGATGACATAAGATATAAAACCAATCAGATTTCAGCATAGCTGTTCTCAATAATATTTCTGGCAAACACCCAAGTGCTGTGGATTTGCTGATTCTTTAAAGATACGCTTTGTAATACTGTTCATATCAAAGGTTTACTTCAGTTAGGAAGTGTTGCATCCAAATGTCAGTAAAATTGATGCCATCAAAATACCCTGTTTTACTCTTTCCTAGTTATCATAAACCAGCTAACAGCAGCTTGGCAAGGTTACTTTTGCTGAGAGCAAGAGGAATTAAATTGCTTAGGCCTCCTTCATGTAGCCTTCTGAAAACCAAATTTGCCATTTCTTGTTGTCTCACTAATGTAGCCATACCTCAAAGTAGGATTTCTGTTTGGATGCTGGGGCTTTAAAAATCCTGAATTCTGTGGGCTTCCTTGGGAGAAGGAGAATGAGAGAGTGGGAACTGGGGGGTTTGTTTTCACTTTTTAAATGGAAGTGTCTCTTCAGACTATTATTTTTTTGATAGCTCAATAACCATATGCTTACTTTCTACCAGCTTCCTACTTTCTCTCTGCCTATGGCCAAGAGAAGGATAGTTTGGGTTTATTGTTGATTTTGGTTGGCTTTTTTTTTCCCTAGATGTAAGAAATCTTTTGTCAACAATGGATATTGTTGTTTGGTTGGTTGGTTTGTTTCCCCCCCCTCCATACCCTATTTAGAAAAGTCTTGGATATAAGACTCTAGAGAGTGCCTGCTCAGGGAAGGAAACATTTGTCTTTATGCTCAAATGAATTCTACATAGTATTGGTAGCTATTTCAGAAATGTTGTGTTTAGGAGGTTAAGCTGGAGAAAGCATATCCCAAAATTATTGTACGGCTAGTTCAGTAGTGATTCTAGCGGAATAAGAAATCTGGCATTTAAAACAATCTGGCTTGTAATGCTTTGCATTCAGTAAGAAGATATACATCAGACTGAAACAATACACAGTAGATAAGGAGAGCAGCACCTAATGATGTGACTCTTTCAGCTGGGATTTGAGACTGCAAACAGTGGTATAACCAATATTTTTGCAATGATGGAAAGTATTTACTTTCCTTTTTTGCCTGTGGATAGTCAACTTTGGTTCAGAGTGTCTTGCTATCTCTTGAAAAATTCAGTTTATCTTTCTGCTGCTTATGAGATGCCTTCCTAGTTTTATTAATCTCGTATAAGGTAAGTGAAAACTTTGACTACCTAGATTATCAACCATTAACTGCTGCTGCTTTCTAAGAGGTTCATTCCTTTGCCTGTTACCCAGTAAAGCAGAAAGTATTTAACACCTTTGCTCAGCCTATAATTTCCAATTAGCAAGAAGAAACTTTTAAAATGCAGTGTAAAATCCTCAAAAGATCTTTCTTAAAAGCATTTAAGTTTTTTTACATAAAAAGCATCCTATTATAAAAAGTTTCTCTAAGGCACCAATTATACATCTAGATAGGGCAATTCAGATTGTGCTGGGTTAATATATTTGCATTATTAAAGTTCCTTAATTTCTAGAACCTTGATTAAAATTGTAATTTCATTATTTTTTTCCATGGTAGTACTGAGGTATACAAATGATTTCTCCTCAGGACTCATACTTGTGTGTGCATGTATGTATTATATTTATAAAAAATATTAAATGTATATTAAAAAGACTTTTTTACAAAACTTAAAACATTGTAAGGGTCTATTTGGGCCTGGAAACTCTAGGAATTCTCAGTTCCTTATGAATGTAAGGTTTCTTATTGCTGAGAGTCAGGTGAGTTGCCAAGTCTCATGCATACTTGTAGCCGTGTAACTGCATATGGAGATTTCTATATGGTCATGGGACCGTGTGGAGCTCCAAGGAAAAGCTGTAGCCAGGAGCAGGCTGTTTCTGTGGGAACTGTTGAGACTTTTTTTCTGTTCAATTTGCATTTTTTGTAGTTGCCCTTTGTGAAATCAGGTGCCAGGCGCTAGCTCTGTCAGTGCACCTTTACTGAGGCAGAGAGGGACCGTTCTGAGCACTCACAGGGAATTCCGAGGTTTTTATTCCTGAGCCTGGATTTAAAGCCCTCATTCAGCACCTCCTACCCTTCCCCCAAATAACGCCCACAATAACGCCATTGTTCACGGGGGGAGGTCAGCAGCACGCAGCCCCTTCTGACTGAAAGCACTAACTAGAAAGGTTGATTGCCTTTGATCTTACAGTATTGATGCCTTTAGGCACCTTCTGTAAACAGCGTCCACTACTTATATTTCAAATTTAATCCACAGGCTTAAAAGTGAAAAACTGAGAAAACTCAGTTTATCTTGAGTTCCCCAGTTCTATTCACTAATATTCTAAAACTAGTTTTGTATGCTATGTTACGTTCATTACCTGAATTTAAGACAAATTGTGTCAGGACCAAACCACTAAATATATTATTAATAATATCAAGCATTTCTAATCGTCAAAAGATTAATGGAGGACATGACCTTTTCCAGAACCAAGGCTCCTCTTCCATTAGGCATGCTACATCAATTTTACATTGAATAATAATATTTTAAAACTTAGAGTAAGTTATTTGCAAGCTATATAACAAGGTTTTTTGGACCTTGCTTATTAAGTTTCATCAACATTTGGTGTTTGAAACACTAATGAATTAGCTGATTTTTTTTGTCTGCTTGTGTGAGGTTTTTTTGTTGTTTGGTTTGGGTGTTTTGGTTTTGGTTTTTTTTCCGAGTTCACTTTCAGGTTTTTTTACTGAAGTAGGCATACAGGAGTAAGCAGAGACTTTTAATTGTTATTGGCAGCTTGAAGGAAAGCTCTGTAGCTGACAAGAGGAAGGAAGCTGCCTGACGGTTGTGGGACTGAATTTCTCCACCCGGATCTACAGTGGTGCAGTTGGCTGCTATGATACATTAACATTATACAACTATTTCTGAATCTAAAAGACAATATAAGGAGTAACACAGTGAAGAATCAAGATTAAAAATTGACTTACTGATTTTATAATTGTCAGTGCTCAAACTACTGAATGGAAAGGCTAATTGAGAACATGGGTACTTGATTGGAAATTGGAGCAACCTGGATGCTAGGCAATAGAATAAACTGTTGTTCACTGTATATGGTATAACATTGTACATGATAATGGCTCACATCAGGCTTTTCGATTTGCTGGTATCTTTTGACCAGAGTTGATTTTTGACAGCTACGACTATCCCCCCAAAAATTAAAAACTGCTCGATGTGAAGAAACACTAGCTTTTGTGTCTGTAGCTTCACTGTTGTAGCTGTGGAGATTTTAAGTGACTGTATGTGATACAGCAGCATAGATAATGTATTCCTTTAACTATATAATCTGAATAGAATGATTTATCAATAATGATTTATCATGTGAAGAGGGGACTGCCTTCATTAATTTGCATATGTAAAGATTTATAAAACTGTCGTGTGATTACTATTATCAGTGTGCCTGAGAAATGATCTGAATATATAGAATAATCATAAGTATCTCTTTGGTATCAAATTCTTGCTTCAAATACTTGTATTTACTTTCTAAAGCTGCATATAGATTAAGGCACAAAGCTAACTAATGCTTCAGAATTTTATTCTGCAGTAATAATATACCTACTTATAATCTAGATGTGTGGTACCTATACCTCTCCAGTTTGAGGTGGGACAACACGTGCCCCCTTTGAGGCGGAGAAGAGGGCAGTTCACTAAATCTCGTTCCTTGCACATTAGGGAGGGGGTTCTGTGTTCAGCCCTTGAGCAGTGTGTCACCTGCAGGCCTCTCTACACCCAGGTTGGGGAACACTGAGGAGGAGGGTGGGCAGATGCCAGCTGTTGCTTGTGTCAGACAGTTCATTCAGGGTGTTCTTTTCAGCGCTCTTCAGAACTCGGGGCAGGAGCAGCCTGTAGCCCGGAGTAACTGTTCCTGTCACAGCAGCCTGTTCTCCTGCAGCCTCTCTGCCGGTGCGGTCAGGTGTGTTCCCCCTGTATGACAGGACACAGCCATAGTTCCCCTTCCATCTGAATGGTTTTTTCCTGGCATGCTCCTTCCCAAGAAGCAGGAATGCCCGAGGACTGCTGCCCCAGCAATCCCTCCAGCCACAGCCTGCTCAAGGGGTCCTTAGAAAAGCCCAAGAAGCAGAAGACAGTGTAACCTCCTGGCAGGCCTCAAAACAGGCTGCTCATTGAACACCCCTCCTGTGATCAGGTCAGATGAAAAGAGGCTGTACCTCAGCAAGTGTGTAAGTCTCTTAATGTGATTTTAATGTGTGCGTGTCTCTTTTCAGGGTGTTGATGATGCCTTCTATACATTAGTTCGAGAAATCAGAAAATACAAAGAGAAGATGAGCAAAGATGGTAAAAAGAAGAAAAAGAAGACAAAGACAAAGTGTATAATTATGTAAATACAGTTTATGCTTATTCTTAAGAAGTACTTAAGTAATTTTTGTACATTACACTAAATTATTAGCATTTGTTTTAGCATTACTTTACTTTCTGCTTCATGACCCTGTTAGCTTTACCTGAATGCTTGTTTTAAATGACAGTGGAAACTTCATTCCTCTTAAAGTGCCAGTATTCTTTGACTGTTGGTTCTTGAACTAGCAATGCCTGTGAAAAACACACACAAAAACCTGAGAACTGTCTTCGGACTCTTTGGTGCATGCACAGTTGCTAACTTTCTATTTTTCTTACTGATTGTGAACTTCTCTTCTGTGTGCAAACCAAACAATGAAATGATGTGCTACGCGTTCTAACATCCCCTTCTAATTTTTTTGGTTTTTAAATCTGATTGGGAAAAAGGACTACTTAGCAAAATAGACTTCCATTTCAGCCTTTCTTTTATTTCAGACTGACTGCAATATAGAAAGACCAGAAGCCTTTATAGTCTTCCTGTAGATTTTGCTTCTAGGCATCTAATCTTGTAGCATTTCAGATCAATTTTAATGAATGTAAAGATGAAACTTACACAAAAAAAATTTCACCACAGTTTGTCACAGTCACTCCTTAAATACTCTATTTTTTTCTATTAAAAAAAAAAAAAGAAAAAAATTTTAAAATATAACAGTGCATACCTGGCAATGGAAAAAGTAAAAGTCCTAATTAGGTTGATTTGCTACTGTTAATACATTGCTTTAAGACCTCCACTAACTTTGTGTCTGATGACCAAGGTGAAATCCTAGCTCTTCTGACCCCCAGTGGCAAATCTTTAAGTAACTTTGTTCAGTAGGTACAGGATTTCACCCTTACTGTCTCTGGGAAATACTAGAAAGCCTTAACAGATAAGTTGATTCAAATTCTTTGTTTAATTCATATGTGGATCCAGAATTTACCATAAGAACTAAATCAGAATGAACCCTAAATTATAAAGCAAAGTAAACCCATTATTTTTTTCCCCCCAAGAGTGGCATTTAATATTTCCAGATGCCCATTTTGTGCAAAATAGGGGAGGAAATTTTAGATTCTAGTTACAACAAGCAAGTGAATGAATGAGTTGAATTTAGCTGCTTCATGCAAATTTGGAAATCCACTATGCCATAAAAATGGTGTGGAATTTGCACAAACTGTCAGCATAGAACATGGTTTCCAGAGTCAGTGTTGTTTGTGTGATGCTTGTGAAGTACTAGTTTTTTTGCACAGATTAAATGGCTGGTTAGTGGCATTCCAGTGTCTAGACTGTCATGGAGCTAGGCCAAGATTTTAATGTTGTCTTTCTTTGTGATCAAGTTTTCTTGTGATTTTTTTTTTTTTTATTCCCTCTCCTTTATTTTCTAATTGGAATTAATGCAGAATTCTTGCAGAAGCTTTGATTCTTTTGGTACTGCAGCAGTCTAGTTATTCTGCACTGAAGCCAGTAATTGCAGTGTTGCCAGTTCCTGTTGTCGTACTGCAAACGTTGCATTGTTTGATTGTTTGATTATGGCTGGGGTTCCTGAAGGTACCAGAATTACCAGAAGCTTCAGAATTACTCTGCAGCTGAGTTAGGTAAATTTGAAAATGGGACTCTGTACCCAGAAAAGTAAAACACAAGACATTGAAGTAGGATAGTTCGTGACACTGGAAAGTTTGGAAGAGGGAATAGCAGCATTGCCCTAACCTAAGGTACACCTAAACAATTATGTGGAAATTTTATTCGGTTCGGTTTTCATATACCTGTGTAACTTGGACCGTTAGTATAATGTCAAAGGTGCAACTGCATGAGAAAAGTATCATTTTGCTTCTGCAAAAAACCCAACCCTGTAGTGATTCTGGTAGGTGCAGAGCTGCAGAGCTGGCGGGGGACGTACACTGCCCGGATTGCTGCGGCCTCTTTGGTTTCAGTGTGACTGAGAGAAATACTGCCTCCCCCAGCCCCCTCCTGCCCTTCTCTCAGCTTTGATGTGAAATATACTTTAGATTATGAAATCTAATTATGAAATATTCTGAAAAACAGTAATAGAAGAACCTAACATTATATTGTAAGGACCAGTAAGGAGTAAGAACAGATTCTTAACGTTGCAAAACATTTTACAGCTTCCAAGGTTAAAATGCTTTGGAGACAGTTAATTATTTGCACATTTTAGACACTCATATATGTAGAATGTAGCAAAAGTGGATAGTATACCTTGAGGAAATGGAAGTAATCTTAAAATTACTTTAATATTTTTGGTAACTGAGTCACACTGCATGTAAAATTAGGGCTGGTCTAAAATTCTTCTGTTAATTTAACTAAAAACTGTTAGGAGAAATTTTAGATGAAATACCATAATCGTCAAATGTGGATTTATATAGCTCTAATATAAAGCTACATATATATTAAAAAAAGTTTGGTTTTTTCCCAGTAAAGGTGATATGTAGCTACCAATCTAAGTAAATGATACAAAATCCGTTCAGATTAGCCCTTATTTACATTTTGGTTTTTTAAAGAAAAACACACATCCTTGCCACTGTTGTGCAGTTTTGTCTTCATATTTGTTGAGATTTGGTGAAGCATGTTGGATTGCAGCTTGCACAAGTTGATCTCATAATTCTGTTTTTCCCTATTTGAGATGCTTTCAAAGAACCTGTTTGTTCTCACAGCAACTACTAAATGAACATGTGAATCACTTCCTGCTTTAATACGTTAAATTGCCATGTGTCAGGGAGTAACACCTTCTTACAGTAGCTTTATGTAACTCTGGTAAACAGCTTTATCATTGGTTTTCTCAAAAGTGAAGTTTAATTCTTGTGATCAGTCTCATTGCCCTAAAATTTTTGCTAACTTAATTTTTAAGTCTCACTGTGCAGGTTTTTTTGTGGCAGTACCAGGATCTCTGTAATGGGTAGATACTGACACACGCTCTTCTGCTCTTGTCTATACTATGAAGCAATACAGTGATTACCCTCAAAGACCATCAAACTGTAAAGAAATCATTTTGTCTCAAGTTTACATAAAGCTACATAGAAGGTAAATCTTTCCTAACATTTCTTTATTCCACTGTCTTGTGTTTTCATGTTGAAAATACTTCTGCTTTTTCCTCTTGAGTGCCAACTTCTTACTAGAATGACTTCTTAATGTAATATGTTTACCTGGAATGTATTTTAACTATTTTTGTATAGTGTAAACTGAAACATGCACATTTTGTACATTGTGCTTTATTTGGTGTGGAACATAGGCAGTGTGATCCAGTTTTTTTCCATCATTTGGTTGTGTGACCTAGGAATGTTGGTCATACCAGACATTGTTTAAAAAAAAAAAAAAAAAAAAGAAGACCACTGTTTGTTTTAAAGTTTTTAATGTTTTTAGGAGTATGTGCTGTGAGGTGATCTGGAATTTGTCATTTTTTTTGTCAAACTGTACTGCTCCTATTTATTGTAATGTAATAAAAAATAGTTATTGTGAGTTCTTTCTGTCCAAGAATTGCAGTGCCTCGCCTCTGTAACGGAGCAGTTACTCTCACTGCCTGTCACAGAGCTCTGGTCTCTGCCCACGGGTGTTCCCTTCCAGTGATGAGAGGGAACCCCCACCCCACTGTGACCATCCGTGCTTCTCGCTCACCGTTGGGTGCTGTGTGGGGTGTTCCACCTTCAGTCATGCCCTGCAGACCTCGTTTTCATTAGTCTTAACAGCTGACTTGATTGAATTAGTCTCCAGGTTTGAAATATTCTGGATAGCTGTCCTGTTTCCATTCCCAGGTGCACGCTTGATATCTTCCATCAAATGCCTTCCATAAACTTACAGGAAAGACAAATGACATTCTTTAGTATTGATTGTGTCCTATGGGGGAAAAAGGGGCAAAACCGCTATTTACAACACACTTAAGGTTTGGCCCTCTGCTACCGTGTCTGGATAGCCTCTTAGCAGTTAATGAAGGGTGGTTAGATTTTGTACAAATACAGAGGTGCTTGCTCAGAACAGGTTTAACTGCAACGCGTCGTAGAGGATTAAGCAGATGTGGAAGGGCTGGTTCTCTCCTCAATGTGGTGCTTGGAACTGAAGCACGCACGCTCCATCACAAGGTAGTGTACTGTCTTAATTTGACATCTTTTTTTAAAATTCCATTCTGGAATTTACACATGTGAAGATTTCTATTGCCAGCAGTTCTACTGCAGCGATTACTTGCATTTCAAATGTTACTTATGTTCTCTCTCGTGTCACTTAGTTCTTGGGATGAGGAAGAGTGGGAGCATCGACCAACTCCACTACGTACCGAGTCACAGGTTCGTGCCTGGTTGAGCCAAGGTCTGCCAGGGAGCAAACAGCCACGGTCAGACTTCTCCTCCAGGGGAAAGGGTCGAGTTCTATATTCCTGCTACAGCAGTTACCCAGCATCAGAAACCAGCAGTAGCAGGAATTGTCTTCCGGGTCTAAGCACTACAACTACTACTGTTCCAATCCACCCCCTTCCCAACCCCATCGTCGTTATGATGGCACCTCTGCCAGCGTGACTCTTGCATGTTAAACAGGTATAGTTAAAATGTTTAAGAATTTACTTTACTTTTGGAAAGGTGCTCCTTTAACACTGGAAATGAATCACAGAGTGTGGAAGACTAAAAATCGTGTTAGTTTTTTACATAACAAAGTTCTGTGTGGCGCTTTGAATCGGCATTCCAGCACAGCCCTCCTGGTCTGGAGAGCCACCGTGCAGCGGTGAAGCAGAACGGCATGATACTGCCACTGCTTCCTGCAAAACTGCTTCACGCACTAAGCTCTAGTTCAAGCTCAAAAGTAGTTGAGGAAAAACTTATCACCCATACCATACAAACCACAAATCCTTCAAGCGAGAACTTAAGGAGAAGCAAAATCCTAATTTGTACTTTAGATAGGGTGGAAGGATTTAAGTTTCATTTCTTCTGAGGTTACAGCTCTTTTATTGTTTTGTTTTTATGGATTTGTAGCATTACAGACAAAGTCATTAATAACAGTTATTTATTGTTGTCACTATAGTATCGCTGTTTCAGAGCTCTGTATTTTCTGAGAAAGTATAAAGCCTCCAACTCTTTTATAACAAATTCTCCTTGTTCAATTAGTTGCTTAATTTTTTCAGGATCTTTCACATCTTTATTTTTTAGAAAAGCTGCTTTCAAACGGCTCCTAAAGTAGTCTGCTCCTTTGGGATATTCCCTTCCAAGGTACAGCAGCTTGAAGGAAAAAAAAAAAAAAAAAAGAAATTTGTTTTATAGATCGAGCGTGAGTAAAAGGCTTTGTCTGGTCAAGGAAAGTGCTTGTGGCATTTGAGAGACTTACGTTTTTGTAAAGATTCAACACTTCACCTCTTAGAGAACTGGCCATTTTCACATTTCAGTGAACTCTTTATTCTCGTCTGATATTTTTTTTTTTTCTTTTTTTTAACCTGAAGAATAACCAGTTTGACGTTAGCCTTCCACGGGCATCAGTGAAACCCCAGCCTCCTCCACCACAGGTTTCCAACCAGACCCCTCTGCCCCCCCTCAGCCCTGCTTGCTCCGACTCAGGAGAGTTTTTGGGTTCTACTCCATCTCTTTAACCTGCTTCTAATTTGTGTTTCTGCCTCCTTCTCTTCCGCGTTACGAACTGATCGAGGCCAGTGGGTACGCAACGGGAAAGCGAAGCAATGCGTTAGCTAACGAGATAAACCCATTTTCAGTTGTGTAAATAAGAGCGGCCGGAGCGCGGCCCAGCTCCCCTAGCCGGCACCTGAGGGGGAGGGAGAGCCTCGGGCCGCGACCTCACCTCAGCTTTGTCTCGGGGGGCCGGCGCCGTGGCCCTGCCCCAGACTCCCCACCCGCTCGGTCACGCAGACCCCCGCGTTCCCCGCGGGGCGGAAGGGGAAGGGAGAAGGTGGAAGGTCAGTCTCTCACCGGCTCCTGCCGTGCCGCAATGCCCGGTAGCGCCGCTTTACGGCAAAGCCGTAAAGGGAAGCCCCGCCCTTCTCCCCTCAGGCCGGGGGCGGGGCGATGGGAGGAAGGACGCCATTTGCAGGGAGAGCGCGTGAGCAGATCCTCCTGGCAACGCGGCGGCGGCGCCATGGTGAGAGTGCGGCGGCGGGGGCAGGGCCTGGGTGACCGAGGTGCCGGCGGCGAGAGTGGACTGTGTCCGGGCGGACTGTGCCCGGGCGGACTGTGCCCGGGAGGGTTGGTGCCCGTGTGGCCGCAGGGCCTCGGGGGGCGGCAGGAGGAGCGGTGACGCGGCAGGGGGCCGGTTGGTTGGGGAGTTGGTAAGGGTCGGGCTGAAGTATTCCTACTCAAGTACTGGTATGTGGAGGGGAAAAAAAAAAAAAAAAAAAAGATTGAAGGCTCTGAAAAATCACCCGGAGGGCGTGTGGTGGTGTCGATACACCAGAGGGATGGGATGCCATCCAGAGGGACCTGGACAGGCTGCAGAGGTGGGCCCAGGTGAACCTCATGAGGTTCATCAAGAGCAAGTCAGGGCTCTGCACCTGGGCTGGAACAATCCTTGCTATCAGCACAGACTGGGGGAGGAGGTGTTGGAAAACAGCCCTGAGGAAAGGGACTTGGGGGTGCTGATGGGTGAGAAGCTGGACATGAGCAGGCAGTGGGCACTGGCAGCCCTGAAGGCCAGCCCCATCCTGGGCTGAATCAAGAGATGCATTGCTAGCAGATCCAGAAAGGGGATTCTTCTGCTTTACTCTGCTCTGGTGAGACCTCACCTGGAGCCCTGTGTGCAGGTCTTGAGTCCTCAATATAGGAGGGACATGGACCTGATGGAGCAGGTCTAGAAGAGGGCCACAAAAATGCTGAGGGGGTTGGAGCCCCTCTGCTCTGAGGACAGACTGAGGGAGCTGGGGTTGTTCAGCCTGGAGAAGAGAAGGCTCCAGGGAGACCTAATAGAGGCCTTCCAGTATCTGAGGGGGCTACAGGAAGGCTGGGGAGAGCCTGTTTACAAAGGCCTGCAGTGGCTTTAAACTGGAGAAGAGCAGATTTAGATTGGAGATTAGGAACAAGTTCTTTCCAATGAAGGTGGTGGGGCCCTGGAAGAGGTTGCCCAGGGAGGTGGTTGAGGCCCCTTC
>BJBW01002301.1:1927-123889 GCA_004320125.1 Scolopax mira | reverse complement strand
TGGTCTAGTTGGGGGTGTCCCTGTGACTGCAGGGAGGTCAGATTAGGCAACCTTTGGAGGGCCCTTCCAGCCCAGACCCTTCTATGATTTTATGTTAGCTTTGCTGTAACCCCTCCACCTCAGTCTTTGCTCTGTGGTTTGTTCTGTGGCTGCTTAGCGGGAAATGCAGCTCAGAGGTATCTAAAACTTTTTTCTGTCAGAATCTGCTGCAACAAACTGCTTTGCATTCCCTGGCACAGCCTCTCTTCTCCTTCTCTCTTCTCCTTCTTTACCCTGCAAGGAATATTCCCTCACACGTGGGTAACGATTCACACTCAGATTATATGAATTCACATGGCAATACTTAGATATTGCACAGAAAAGGTAATGGGTAAATCAAATAAGGGATTCAATGTTAGATGTTTGGCTTTCTAGAATCTCTTCTTATTTCCTGTAGTGGCTTGGAGAAGTCCCCTAATTACATTTTTTCACTTCATATGTAGTTTCCCCATGAATAAGAAAAGCCTCTGATGGTGTTTCTGTGTCCTGATAGGTCATCGCATGATGTAATTTAACGTTATTAGTAGCAGCACACAGTATCAGTTTAAGAAACAGTTTTTTAACTAAATTGCGCCTCAGAATAACTTACATATTTATTGCACATTATTTTTTTTAACATTGGGATTAAGTGGATATACTTGTATAACTATACATGTAAACCAGCCTGATAAACTATGGTCATCTGGAGTCATATCTTAGTGGCTAATTTTCTGCAATATTGAAATTCTTGTCATAATTTTTTGATAGTTAATCTCATCTAATTTTACATAATTGTTGTATTTTCTAATTGTTCCTTAATACTTGATACCCATTTACCTTGTTCTCTGATGCTCACTTTCCTTTTTTTCCCCCCCCTCCTGATCTTCTAGGGTCCAAAAAAGAAAAAAAAGGTAGGTAGGCAGAAGTATGCTCTAGTTCAATGGTCCAGTGTCATTTAGGTAGTGTGCCAGCACAATTCTGTTATTTTGAAAATTAAATGAGTAAAATTACAAAGCACTTCATACTGAAATTAAAGTAAGTGTCAGTTACTTCTGGATTTAACTTCTCCAAAATGTTATTTTTAGGAGGTTTTGTCATAATAAAGGCTCTGCGACACTAATTGTGTACAAATTTGCTTTTTAAAAAGAAAAAGTTGGGGGTTTTTTGTTTTCTCAATCTGTATTTCTTCTGAGCTGGTTGGTCAGGCTTAGTCATGTTTGAAAGAGGAGCAAGGATCTCCAGGACACTAAACTTTTATGTGTTTTTTGCACGGGGTCCGTGATCCTACAGAACCGTGGAGAGACGGTGGAGGCGTAGCCGCTGTTTGTCTCGGCAGCGGGTGAGCAGAGTGCTGCTGTCCTGCCTGGACATGGAACATGCTGGGCAGGGGGGGACCACAGGCAGAAGTCCACAGGGAAACTGGATTGCATAAATTCATTCCTGTGGATTATTCTTAATTCAGTGATAAAGAAATTATCCATCCCTCCTCCAAAAAAGATCACATTCCAATGTATTTCTTGGAGAACTGTGCTTCTCGGTTTTGTCAGTACTATGCTAAGTCATAAGAATGTGAGAAGAAGTTGACTAAAAAGTGATTAAAAGTAAATGAAACAAGCAGATTTTCCATTTTCAAGGGACTAAAATAACCAAAGATTTATTTAGTTAGTTATTTTTAACTGGGAGGAACTGATTCTTCCCTGAAATTGTAATGTGTAGAATTGTGAGTTTTATTGACTCTGTTCTAGGAGAATTTTGCAAATAAATGTTTTGGTGACAAACGTGACAAGATTCACAGTAACTTTGGTGGCTGTACATTTGTTGGCAGTATATTTTCACCATTGCTGTTGGTCACGATAACCTTTGTCTTCAAAGTCACATTTCTGTATATATTTATTGCCATGCAAGACAGTCTAAACTGAATATCTTTCAGGGAGTTACTCATATCTGAAAATACACTATTCAGAATCAAAATGTGAAATAACAGTATTCGTAACACGCTTCTGATAAAGATTCTCTGCGATTATTTCTAAGTTCCCTGTCAAATGGATTACTTGTAAGAGTGTTTATCATATTACTAGGAGTACTTGGGTAGAGTGGGTGGGAAGACTTCATAATACCACCATGTTCATTTGCAGCTGTCTGGACTGGAGTCCTCTTTTGTTGTCTCTCCTGACCTTCATTGCCTTATTTACACCTCTGCAAGATGGGCACTGTTCTACTGTGCTGGTTTGGTACCATTCTGTACCCGTTTTTCTGAGGTTCCTAACAGATGCCTTTCATCTTTAGTGCTTATTTACCTTGCGATACTGTCCAGTTATATTCTCTTGCTGACACCATGGATGAAACACATACTGGTTTAGTCATTTTACCTTACCCAACTGGATCCTTGTAAGCACCTGTCTCTCCCCAGTGCTGGCATGGGGACTTGGGATTCTGCTCTCTGATATGCACCAACCAGGTGTCTGAGTAAAGTGTGTGTCTCCTCTTTTCACGTAGCCTCGCCTCAACCCATTTACATTCTATATTCTCTATGTTTTAAGAAACTAAACCTTTGATTTAATTTAATTCTCTTTCGTTTGTGTGTGTCAGTAGCAGGATGCCATTGTTCAGCAGGCACATTTGTTTTCCTTGACATCTTATCTTTTGTCATCCATAGCTTTGTTTTCAGCCTTAGTTTAGACTTCTGTCACTCCTTGCTTTCTCTATATGCCTATGCAGCATATCATGGCTTATTTTCTCACGTATACAAAAGAAAACCCCAACCCTTATCTGTCTCACTCATAAACAATAATGTTGGCTGTGAATTAATTTTGCAATTCAGTACTAAGTCAGCCTCCTTGCTTTTACAAGCTCCATGAACTTGTTTTGGTTTATTTCCTGGCCAATCTTCCTCCCCCCCACCTCTGCTTTTTTTTAAAATCTGTTATATTCAGGCCTTGTCTTTGCAGCATCTGCCTTCAGGAACTGCACTCCTCCCTGGTATCATTCCATCAACCCCAGATGGAGCCAAGGCACATTGATTGCAAGTTTATTATGTGTGCAATGCAATGCAATACTTGCGTAAACACCGAGTAAAACTGAATAAAGAGAATTTATTCCTTAGTAACCATGTGCTTGGTGAGGATTGCAGGCTTAGGCTGCTTTAGCTACTGCATTAACAGGAAATCGGTGTCCTTGAGTGTCTTTATTTTAAGTGCTGTTTTCTAGTGACAGTGCTCATCCTACATGTTTGATTAAACATCCCAAGAGTGTCAACACAAAAAACCAAGTACAAAACCCAAACAAAATTATAATAAAAATAAAACCCCATCCAAGAATCGTCCTGTTTGCTGGTGAGGCAAGAAGTGAGGGGCCAAATCTGAATCTTCAAATCCAAAGGAAATCATGTTTTCCACATCCTAGCTGTTCAAATCTCTCAAAGACAACGTGGCCTCAAATTTTTATGTGTATCATCAGTGAGGAATCTATGAATGCCATGAATTATAAGACAAAGGTGTGTTCTATTTTGATGAATCTGATACATGGCAGTAGATTTTGGATATTACTTACCTTGTCTTTTTGTTTTTTAATGTTTACTCAGACTGCAAAGAATTGATAAGAATTCTGAGAACCCCAGATTTCAAATATAGTGGTTCTAGGATTAACCTCGAGGTTGAATGGTAAACTGTCTTGAGTTGCCGTTAGGATTTTATAACACTAAAGGTAACTCTTTGTTAGTTATCTTGTGCATTAGATGCTTCTAAATGCCAGACTTGCCTATATCCTAAAATACACTTCTGAATATTTCCCAAAACATTTGAATTGTAATATCCACTTAGCAGATACATCTGTTATTCAATTTCCACATTAATCATGAAATTTTCGTATTGCCCTGGTGTGGCTGAGTCCAGGAGTGTCTAGCAGAATAACATACTGATTGTAAAAGCACATATCACGTCATGAAAAAGAGAAGACCATTGAGTCCATGGTGTGGACTGCCATTTTGGAGGCTTCATTGACTGTGTAGGGGAGTCTAAAATCTTAATTTAGGGATCAGATTAAAGGGGCAAAGTAATAGAGGGTGAATACGTCCCAAAATGTGTTAAAGTAATATTGACATTTGTTTTCTTTTAATTTATTGCAAACATTAAGTCCAGTGTCAAAAAGAAAGTTAGCAAGGCTGAACAACTGAGATTACAGAAAGAAGAAGAAGAAGAAAGGAGGCTGAAAGAGGAAGGTACTATACATTTCATGTATAGGGAATGTGATGGCACAAATCACTTACTTTAAATAAATAGTCAGAAAATCATTTCTGAAACTATATGTGCATCAATACCTATTTCACAAATGCAGGTGATTCTTCCCTCTTTTCTTGTGTGGGCTGAAATCTGTATTACTTGTCACCACCTCCCACATCTCATTTTCCTATTAGAGCCATCCTCTAGTCTGTAGTTATTTCTACTGCCATTAGGAAGTTGGGAAGGTGGATGGTTGGACGAATTAGATTATTTTTTTCTCTTTTACCGTTCCCTTTTGAGATATTGTCAGCAAGTTAGAAAACCACAAAGCATTGTATTATTGCATTTCTCTCCCCCCTCCCTCCCTCCTCTCAAGCCTAGTTATAGGTAGTCAAGAGAAATTCTCTGAAAAAGGCTTTTTCCAGAGAAGGCCAGCAGAATGCTTCTGTTGGCAAGGAGCTCGCTATTACGGTTGTTTTGTTATTACACACACACACATATAACAAAATAATTTTTATGGTTTTATTAAGCAAAACATAATTATGATCTTGATATATTTCCCAATCTTCAGAGGAAGCTCGATTGCAAGCTCAGCGAGAAGAAGCAGCAAGACTTGAAAAGGAGAGAATTGAACAAGAGCAGATGGAAAACCTCAAGGCAAAAGTTAGTTCATACTTAACGGTTACTGAAAAATTCTAATCTTATTTCTAAACTGGTGACAAGGTCTGTACAACATTATTAATTTAGTGTGAGAATGGAATTTCCTTAGGTCCCTATTGTTGGGAATAAGGTAGAGAAAATTTGCTTGCATCACTATAATCATGAAAAATCTAGCCAAGCCACTGAAAGGTACTCTTGAATAAGATCCTGCAAGTTTAGAAGCTAGTGGGCTGGATTAGCACTTGAGTAAAACAAAATGCATGTGAGGTCAAGAGCAATGGTGCTGGGTTTTTTCTACAGTTTTCTTTCACTAAGCCAACGTTTGGCTTCCATTCAGAAAAGTTCTGAGATGAGATAGTCTTCCCTGCTTTTGATACATAAAGATGATGCTGTTTAATATGTTAACTTTTTGGGATATGTAATACTTCAGTTTGAATTAATACTTTTTTTTTCCCCCATTTCCACTATACTTTCAATTGGATGTATTATTTTATGTTCCCCATAATTACATTTGGTACTGCATTGGCAGGAAAATTTTGGTATAAATTCTAGAATTGGCAGATGCATTGATTTGTGTGCATGCATGTGTGTATATATATGTGTGTGGATTTAAGTATCTATGTTTATTTTTCTGAGAAGGCTGGAGTTCAGAACAAAAACTGATTGGTGATATCTAGATAATATTGGTTTGGTGTGGTGTTTTTTGTGTTGTGTTTTTTTTTTTGAAACAGGCAATTTACTACATTTTCTTAAATTATGTTTTTTTATTTTTTCAGAAAAAATCACTCTTGCCTTTTCCTCTTGTCTTTCACAGAACATTTTTTTCCCAAAGGGAAAGGAGGAATTTAAAATGATAGAAATTATAAGGAAAAAAAATATCTTGCACGCATTTTTCCAACATATGCTTACGTTTTTAGCAGCTCTAATTAGAGCTAGATCCAGGAAAATGGAAACTGTTCAAGTGAGAGGTTAAGAATCATATGACACATTATGTTTATCATATGGCTCAGCAACTGATGACAATAGCATATTGCAAACTGCTGCAGTCTTCTCAATGAAATGGTTCTTAAAAAAAGCAAAGTATGAGTGTTCGGATTTGTTTAAATGAAAATGCATTCAAATATCCCCAATTTTTTCCCTTGATATTAAATAATGGACAGAAGTAAATAAAATGTTTAATTCCTCTGTTTGATGTATATATAAACAGGATGAAGAACGAAGGGAGTCTGAACTAGCAGAACTTCATTCACTGGAGCAGAAGTTTCTGTCTGCACAGCAGTGGAAAATAGATTCTAGAGCAAATGCAAAGGTAAGCCTTCTTTCCAAAATCTGCCCAGTGTCACAGAGGTTAGTCAATGAAGAGACTTCAGGCTCCGTCACCATTGCAGGACCCCTGAATGCTTCCATTTCTTGAGTTTAGGTGCGTGCTGTGACTGCATTTCAAGTGCTGTCTCAAGGTGGTAACTGGCCACGCTCACTCTCCTCTATATTCTGTATTTCTGTGTACCCAGAGAAGAAACGTGGCCAAAGAGGAGCCTGTGTGGCTGATAAAGTATTAGAGCCCCACAGCTTACCTCAGCAGTAATTTGTCTTTCCTTTTCTATTTGTTTAATTCTTAATACTTTTAAACATTCAACCAAAAAAAATCTCTTCCAGAGCTTAAAAATATTTTTGTAGAACTTGAGACAATTGATACATTTGTTCCAGTGGTTCCTGGAAATCACAGGTCATTATTTAGAGGGAGCTTTGCCAGATCTTTGAAGGACACAGTGCAAATCTAGGTCAGATATCAGGGCTTGAAATATGTGAAAATGCAGCTAAGAGTTAATGTCTGCAGTTTAGGGTGACATAAATGAAGTTTGAATTATCACCCAATATTACAACATGCCTGTAAAGTTAAATTTTAAGTAAGGTATAGAAGCAGATTAGTAGAACTCTTATAAATCCACCAAACATCATTCAGTAACTGAATGATATTGGATCAGTTTGGTTCCAAGCAAGGTTAAATAGACTTGTAGACACAAGGATTTTCTCTTTGTCTTGTGTATTACTTAATCCTTTATAAAGCCTTTGTGGAACAAATTTAGAATCGTAGGATAAATCGCATTAGGAGGGACTTCTGGAACTCATATACTTCAACCTGCTGCACAGAGTGGGGCAAACTGAAGTGGAGGTGTTCAGTTGGGGTTTGAAAATGTCTGAAGGTGGGAATACCAGAGTGTCTCTGGGCAGCCTGCTTGGCTGCTTTGACACTTTCTTTTAAACGCAATTGGTATTTCCCTTGTTACAACTTGTTGTTCTTTGCCTCTGCCACGACACATCTTCCCGGTGCCGCGCTGGGAGAAGTCTGCCTCTGTCATCTCTATAACCCCTCCTTAGGTACTGGTAGATGGCAGTTAGCTCCTCCCCTTGCTTTGTCAGTGCTCTGCAGGCTAGCCAAGCTCAGCCTTTCCTCTCGAGTTGTTTCCTCCGGGACCTTAACCATCTTAATGGCCCTTCTCTGGACTCTCCTGTTTGCCACTCTTGTACTGAGGGACCCAAAACTGCCGATGTGGCCTCAGGAGCCCTGCAGAGGGAACGGTCCTGGGATCGCTGCTTACACTCTGCCTGTTGCCTAGCCTTGGCCTGTAGCCCTTGGCCCTCATTGCCCCAAGAGTGCAGCATCATTAGCTTCCCAGTTACATCTTGACGCCTTTGGGTGATTTTTATTACCTTTTTCAGTTGATGGTGAGCTCTGACTTTATTATGCTTGTGAACAAGAGAATCTGTTGGCCCCCTTGAAAGGGGACAGTTGTGGTTTATGGATGTTTCTGAAGAGTATTTTTTGGAAGAAGAAATATAAGAAATTTTTTTGTTTTGAAAAGTAATGACAAACTGGTAGATTATGGGAAATACCAGATTTTGTATTCAGAATTTGTTTAGAATATTTGTTAAGAATATTTAGGGCAAAAGAAATAGATAATACCAAATTCTGAGTTTCCGTGTCCATTTCTGAACAATTTCAGTTCAGATTAACAGATACATTTACAAATTATCATGAAATTTATCATTTTTCTCAAAGAACAAGTGTTGTTATTTCTAAGGATGTGTTTTCCTGATGAAACTGAAGCTCTCTTTGAAGCGCAAAGATGTGAAAAAGGAAATCAGATGTTTTAATTACTAAAGACTGATCAGTCTTTCATACAGGAATTTCCAGTGCACTGAGTGCTCACCTATTCTTGTGGGTTTCCATTCAGCAGAAATGGTTATGGAAGTTGTTTACAACGCAGTTATACAGGAGTTTTTGCTTCCAATTATCCATTTTACATTGTAATGCAACCTGCAGTAACATTGTGTTATTAATCTTGACTGTAAACAGCGAGGCAGTGTTTCCTTATTATCTTACTGGGGGTGACAAACATGACATTGTAGGTGAGAAATTGATCCCGTGAGCCAGCGTTAGGCTTATGTGTAGAGATAAGTGGGTTTAGCCTATCACTGATTTTTTTTCCTTCCCCCACGTGTAAGAATGACCACTAATTGATTTGAAAATAAAATTGTTTAAAAATAAATAAATAAATCTAGGGTTTCACATTTCCACCAGAGATTTTTCTAGCAGCTGAATCGATGCTGATAAGGGGAGGAAATCTCCTTCAGAGGCAGAGAAAGGAGGAATAGACATGTTTGAGTAGAAGGCTCTTAAGCAGCTTAATTGCCAGTGTAGGAGTTTTTGGTTTTGTTGTCAATATCTGGTTTGCGAACCATCTGCCTCTTCCACCTGCACTGGTTCCTCATTTGTGTTCTCAGTCACTCATTCTTTCAGCCCCTCGTTTGTGGGAGGTCCTGAACTCATTGCTATTGTGGACGTGCAAGCTCTGCCTAGCAGAACAGAAACCACTGATGAGCAAGTGTAAACAGCAAATGTTAGTGGTAACTTAACACATTAATATCAAAGGAGAGTATTTTTTCCTGGCATAGTGATAAGTCAGGTGGTGTTAGAGCCCTGCAGGTGTGAATGTATCACTATAATGTCTTTCACAACACTCCTTTTTCTTGTAATAATGAGAGTCATTTGCACCATGTGCCCGGATCTACTTTTCTGTGAACGTTTTCTGTAGTGGGAGCGCTACCTCAGGTGTGATGGAAGTCCTGACCCAACTGTGCTGCGGGAAATAAATACTTTCATGAGCTTATGGTGTGAAGATCAAAATGAGGACATTCAGCTCGTGATGGAGAAGGGAGAACAGGTGCTAAATGTAAGTGGTAAAATGGTATTTTCCTTAACAACCCCTTACCCCTTCCTTTTTTTCCGTTATTATTTTTTTTTCAGCCAAATAACTGAAATTGGCTATAACCTTCAAAACTCAGACGTTTTTCTTCAGTGTTTACATTTTTTAATTACAGATTCATTGTTAACTCTAAAGAAGATGAGTGTTATCTTTAAATATGCAGCACATTTAAGGACTTTGTGTGTAATGTTTCTTCACTGAGCTTTAGTATTTCAGCATCCATCTTCCTTGCTACATACGCTTGAAACGTGAGCCAGAATATACAAGCTCATGTCATATATAGATGCTTTGGTGGTAGCAGCCTTATTGTGTAACGTTCCCAACCTGTCACATAAGAGCAGGAGTTCCCAAGATGCAAAGCCACCGACCATTGATGGTTTGTGAGGCGATTTTTGAGCAATTTGTCACTGCTCTGTAAATGTAGGATTTTATTTTCATTTATGCTAACATTATAGTGGTTGTTAAGAAAGTTAAATGTCGGCTTCCAGAAACTGGGGGTGAAAGTCACGTGTGTAATACAACTTTCCTTGGGCTGGTTTGGTTCTGGGTGTTAGATTTCCTGTCTTGCAATGCTTGCTGGGTGCTGCAATTTTCACCTTCCGCATCCTGCCTTTTTCTGAGCTGGCAGGGACCGTGCTGATCCCTTCCAAGAATTTCGACAGGTATTTCCTACTCCTCCCTTTCTCTTCTGCACCACAAGTAAAAAGCCTGGCAGCTGCCTCCTTTTGTCCCTCCTCTCTTCTCCCTGCTGTCACATCTTTCCCACAGATGCCCAACACCCTTCCTACCCCGCTCTCCACCACAGCAATGGCAGCTAGTTCAGGTGCTGCCTTGCAGTGTGTGCTCACTGAAGTGATACTAGAAGGTAGGCTCTTGGGTTTTTTCACCCCTACTGGAAATACAAGGTGATGTCAAAAAGCCTGTCTTCTCTTGGCCTAAAGCACTTGAACGTTTCTTTCCTATTCTACACATTTTCAGAGGAAACTATTAAACACACTGATCTCTGAGATCATGGATGTCAGCAGTTTAGGGTGGAGAGGGACCACCTCACTGTCAAGGCAGACCACGTAAAAGGAGTGATGCAAAGAAGACAGTATACTGGTTACAATTCTGCTGCTGCTTTGCAGCACCTTTAATGAGCAGCAAGGCTGTGATTGCACAGGCTAAGAGGAAGAAGAGTCAGGCAACTCTGAAAGGGAGGCATAAAATATAACCTGATCCTCCCTTCATCTCATCAGTGCTGCAAGTCCCTTTGGCCAGGGGAGTTTTTTTGTTCTATACAAGCATAACTATTAGCATGGAGTAGAAGACAGCAATATTATGACAGAGTACTAGACTTCATGATAAGGATTGTTCTAAGAATTAGTGTGTAATTGCTGTATGTCTTCCTATATTTTTTTAAGACTTCATAGTTGAGATTATTACTGTAGAAAATATCTTCCACAATAAAGCTGTAGGCTTTTCATTAAAACTAATTTTTGACCAAAAGGTTTCTTCATATGATCAATCCAGGTCAATAAATGATCTATTTCATAAGGTAAGATTTCACAGCCTTCACAGGTGAAGGAATGAAGGAATTGGACTAGAGGAATGAAGGCAAGCAGATTTTACCCTGGAATTTCCAGCATTTTGCATGGTTGACTGTCTATCTGATAATGCTGGCTTAGCAAAATTTCTAGAGATATAATAAAAAAAGCAAGATATGTTTAGGTACAAAGGAACAGGTTTTTTGCCTCAGGTTTTTTATGAGATAACATGCAGTATATTAAGGATGGTGTCAAAACATACTTTTCCCACATATAATGTCTTACAGTTAATTGAGAAGTTGCAGTTTCTTTTATTGGACACACCACCAAATGAGATAACAGAAAAAGAAACACTCCAGTACCAGGAATCTATTCTGAAACTGCAGAATCTGCTTCATCAGAAGTACAATGGGGCTACAGAGCACCTCCTTAAGGTAAGATTTACGGCTTGGAAGTGGTAATGTGTGCAGTGCACATCAGGTAACTACTATGGTTGCTTTTGTTTGGTCTTAAACTGGCTTAGGGATTAGTATATGAGTTTCCAAATTTAGCATTTGAGTTTCCAGATCACGTGTTTAGCACGTATCAGACTTGTAACTCTTCAAAACCCATGAAAATCTTAGTTTTACAGTGGAAATTTCCATCATTAAGACATTTAAGATGAAATTATTGTGAAATTTCATGAGATCTGGAGATATTGAAAACAAGGGGCGCTGTATGAAATTTCTTTCCTGTTTTGTCTCAGTGATTTAAATTCAAGCTAGTTGACTATATAAAAAATTATAAATGTGAAAAGCAGGTCATAAGGTTAGCTTGTACACATTTTTTAATACAAGTTCATATGACTGAAACATTTTTTAAACTAAAATCCCGAGAAACATAAAGAGGAAAACAAAACAGGAAAACAAAAATGGACTTTGGAATCTGTTCCACAGGCTGTATGTTGAGGTAGTGATCTGGCTTGCTATTTTAAATGTGTTAATCATATGTGTAGGTATGTTTAGTAAAAAAGGAAATAGCGAATCAATTGTATGTTTGTTCACAGTCAAAACCCATTAAGAAATGTTAAATTGTTGATTGTCTTTACTAAGTTTAAGATTAAACTTCTAATTATCATTTCATAAGTTTGAAATTGCTCAGTAAATCCTTCTCTTGTTTTGTTTTGTTGGTTTTTTTTTCATTTAACTTGTCCTGTGCGGTATTTTTGAGGGCCCATGATTAAGGGAGCAGGGCAGTACCATTGAAAGGATAATGTGAGACCCCATATTTGTCAGTATTTGACTGACAGAATTGATAAAGTCAAAGGAAGAAAAAGAATGTAGTTCAAATTTTAACAGAGATATTTGATTTTATAACCGTCATGTTTTAGAACATAAATGCAACATGCCTGGGCTTGGTCTGGCATTTTTTTATTCCTCTGTGTGTTTTTCTAAGTGTAAATGTAAGTAATTCAAAGTGATATAAATAAGAAAAAAACTTGTGGCTTTTTTCTTTGTAGACAGCTAATATGTATGAAGATTCTGAATCCGGAAATATGCAGGCAGTCATAAAGGATAAAAATGTTACTTTCTGTATTTGGGCCAATCTGAAGAAGAAAATAAGGTACAGCAAACTAAAATTCTTAATTTGAAATGAGGCCTGGCCTTGTCTACCCAATATCTTTAAGGTCCCTTCCAACCCAAACCATTCTATGATTTGATGCAAGTTGGCCTCCTATTGCTGTCCTACACTGTCACAAGGATTGGTGGCTGTGTAATTCTGTTGATTATTGAAATTACCTCTGTGTATCTTTGGGTTTTATGTGGACTGATGTAATGTAGACATCTAGTGACTTCAGTTATGTAGGATTTGCCCTTTAAGTTTGTCAGGCATTGAACTTAAATTTAATTCATTTAAATTAAATTTACCAGAAATACACTGTGTAGAAGAGCTGCTGTCTAATTTTGCCTCATTGTTATCCTATCAGAACCATTATTTTTGCAGCTCGGGGTTACAGATTTGTGTCAGTACAAACCAGGGAGCGTCTGGTGACCTCCCATTCTATTCCTTACACTGTGCCTGCGTCAAAAGTGAATTGTTTTCTTCTAACTGTTATTTACAGGTTCAAAAATCATGTGTTTTGTGATGTGGAACATGGATTTGATCTTCCAAAGTCACTGGCTGTGAGCAGCGTTGCTATTCGCATATTGCATACTCATTATGACCATGTATCTCCACTTTGGCTGCAGTGTCAGCGTGTACCGAAATTGGAAGTCCTAGATAGTGAAGAGTTAACTCAGCATTCAAATGACAATGTAGAAGAACCAGAAGAAGAGGAAAAGAAAGCCAGAGAAGAGCCCAACATGCCCACTGACAAAGAAATGTGTTCTGATGGGAGAAAGGTAGGTAAAAAAATCTCACCAAAGGATATTCTACCTTCCTATTGTTACTCAGAACCCAGCCACAGTCTCACAACTTCTTAATGTGTCCTGTGCCTGAGAGAGCCAGGTTCTTAAAACGTGTTACAGAAAAAAGGCAACTTGTGTTAACGCAGTGCCACAGGCCTTCTCAAGAGCGGAAGGTGAATGGCCCTGGAGGAAGGAGGAGTGTGGGCAGGTGTGTCGTCGCTGCAGCTGGCATGCACGGGTTGGCATCTGGTTGCCAGTTCATGGATGGGATCAATCTGTGAGGAACGTTAGGTGCAGTTGTAGGGTATTTCCATAAACCTCTGTGACTTATTTTCTGAGAATTTTCTCAGCTTCTGAGAAACTGACAGCCCATAAAATCCCTGCAGGAACCCGATGTGAGGACAATTAGCAGTGTGCAGAACAGGATTCAGATCAGCAGGTCTAGGTTGTGCAGTTACGTGGTTGCTCAGTGTCTGTCCCCAGAAGCTTCTGCCACTGTGAGGGGGCTCTCCTGATGCCGTTTCTATTTGCTGGGATCCCCTCATCAGCGCTCCTCAGTGGAGTGTGGTGGCTTTGGGGGTTGGATTTGTTTTGTTATATTTGTTATAGTTGTTATAGTTTGGGTTTTTCGCTTTCAGTATTATCTATGACCTCCAGATAGATGCCTCAGGTTCTCTAGCTAAAATTTCTCTACAAATAACTGTGAACCATCATGTTTTATACCTTTTTAAAACATTTGGAACAACAATCTTTCCCTTTTTCTTTTTCTGTCCCTGATACCTTGTAGTGAATCAGTGCTTGAAATCCCATTTTTCTCTTTTTTTTTTTTTTCTTTTTTGTGTGACAGATCCTGTCTCTTGGTAGTTGTCACCTACATTTTTCAGACTTCATTCAGGCTTCTCATTTTGTTCCTTCTCTTTTTTCTTTCCCAGGTCTTACTCTCTTTCTGTCAGTCTAGTTTTATGAATTTTCCTGTTCCCTCCCTCTGAGGACTTCCCTTGTCTCAGCTACTGCAGTCCCTCCTCCTTGACTTCCCCTACATTTATGTGTGTAAACACTTCTTTCCCTTCACCTTCTGTCCTGTTCCAGGAGATGTCTCTTCTTCCCACTCTCTGGCAGGTGGGGCTTTTCCCTCCAAATGGGTATCTCATACACTGAGGCACCTTCTGTCTACTGCTGTGCTTCCAGAGAAGAGAGGGATGAAATCGTAGCTGGGTTGGAAATTTGGCTAGAAATTTAGGGTAATGTTTTTAAAAATAGAAAACAGTGTGAGAAAGGGAATAAATATCATGGGCAAAGCACAGGCTACAACTGCAAGTGGGGCTTCTGGCAGAATTTTAGCATGGCTTTCCATTCGGTGTTGGCTTAAGTTTTCTTTGTGTCACCCTTCTAGCTGCCATGTCAGCATAAACAAGGTTTTGAGTTGTTTATGTTGAGTTGAACACTGCTAAAAAGGTTAAGTGCTTGTGTGGTACTTGGAGAGCTCGAGATGGAATTTGCTGTGGAACTGAAATAATTATTTATCTCTATTTATATGTATGTCTGGGTACAAAGTCTGTACCTTTAATCAAAACTATGTTTGCTGGCTGAGCAGAAGCAATTTGCCTAAAACTTTGACCCTGTTGCAAACGCTGCTGGAGGAGTGGGACTGTACTGTTTCCCCTTGAAGGATGTGATACCCTCCTCTCTACTGTGTCTGTCTCCGACTAATCAAAAAATGTCTTTTGCTTTGTATATAGAGTGCTAGCTCGATCAAAGAAAACAATAGCATAGCTGGTATGAATGAGACAGAGGAGGAAATTGAGAAGAAATCAGAAATCTTGGACATACTGTCACAAGGTATTTGGTTAGTTTATGTGCAGTACTGCAAAATGACATTCTAAACATTTTATTTTATATATGGAAGCACCAGTATAGATTTCTATGGGAATGGAACAAAGTTTGTAAAAATATCGATGTTTTGATTGCACTTAAGGTTTGTTGACATTTCTATTAATGATTGTTAAATGCACAGTGAAAATAGGACAGACAGGAAGATGGATTTTGTACCCACAGCTATTTTCAATAATTAAGTTGTTGTTTATGTTCATGGACACGTTTAGTATGTTTATGTATGTTTGTGTATTATTATGCATACAGTTATGTATGTTTATGGATGAGGCAATCTTCATGAATCTGCCAGGCTGTAAGGTGAGATTGACTTCCTCAGAAATAAGTAATTTAACAACATATAATGGAAGGCACTCAGGCAGACGAGGCATTACTGCCTATTACTTCAACAGGCACTTAAAAAAAGATACATGCTGATATACTTTGCTGAAAGAGGGCCTAATTCTAGGAACTAAAAGTATTTATCTGTCCCACATAAGTTACAAATTTCTTCAGTGTTGCGGTGTCATTTGGTTTAATAAGAGTCAGTTTTCTTGTAGAACAGCCTTAAATAAAACGCCTGTAAACTGTTCTGCGTAGTTTAGCTGAGCTGCACAGTCTTTTTCTTGTTACAAAAAACCCCACAACGCTCCAAACAAAAACCACTTTCTGCTGAGCACAGTCCAAGCAACCAGTTGTCAGACTGAACCCTAAAGACCACCCAAACAAGGTGGTTTTCTAGAGAATATAAAGAACTTGGGGTTCATTTGGAAGAATTTGCTATTTTCAGTAAGGCTTTGCAAATCCCTTCCATGTGCACAGAATGCACTAACTATACCCAAATGTCTTTAAGCTTGTTCATCTGCTTTAATGAGGAGAGAAGGCCTACTCAATTATGCTTTTGCTGGCACGCTAATGATTTGCAAACCCATTCAACCAATTTTCACAGAGTTTGAAAGGATACTCAGTTACCAGAAATTCAGTGAAAATGGGCAACCCTGTAGAAAAGAGGAAAAAAAACCAGGACTGCAACAACATCCATCCTTCTGGGGATTTAGCTTCATTGTATCACTGTCAAGAAGTTAATTTATCTTGGGGGACTGAATAGTTCTGTTTAGAAGACACTTAAATATTTTTTAATTATTATTTTAAAAAGCAAGTTAAAGTGCAAGCTACCACTGTGGCTGGTACTAAAACGTAAATTTTTTTTCCCTGTAATTTCTTTGCTCTGAATAACTGGAAATGGATTGTTCTGTTGTTTGAATACAGCAGAATAAGAATCTCTGCATAATGCAACTAAATCTAACATTATAAAATAAACACCATTTTCATTTGTTTTTTGAAAACCCTTGAAGAAATATTTTCTAGATATTTGAAATTTTTGTTGAGATTATCTTACTTTCTAAAACTTAGTCCTTTACAAATCTTGTTGACTTTACTACAAAAAGAAAAAGCTCAGTAACAAAACAAGAAGTGCTTTTCATTGTCCTACTGTCTTTCCCCACGTTTCAATTAATTGTTAAAAGATTTGGGCAATACCAGTAGGTGGTGCTGAAATGCTGCAGAGTGTAAAGCACAAGCACATGGGCTTTTTGTGCAAAAGGGAAAAATAGAAGTGGGAAACTTCAGTGTTTTAGTTTAAGCACCAAGTTAACTCATGTTGTTTGGGTATATATTTCTTTCTTTTAGTTCAGGATCCACTGATGCAGGAAAATACGAGTGAGAAAGAAGAGGTGGTAACTGATAAAAACATTATCGATTTGCAACAGTTTGTGCCGGTGGGGGGTGTGTACCACATCCATGCACTGCAGCTTCCCCCTCAGGTCAAAACAGTCAAGGACTGGAATATGGTGGAGGTAAGTGAGGAAAGAGCTGACGCCCTGTGCAGTCCCCTGCCCTGTCATCCCTGAAGAGCTGTTTGGAGGTTCAGCACCACCCTACATAAGTAAAGTAAAGTACAGTAGTGTGTACAGGCTTGCTTGAGCAGCAAACTAAAGGCCTGAGTTTTTCAAATAATTTTTCAAGTTACACTAGGCCAATTTTTGGAGCAGTTGTGGGGAACAAATGAGCCTGCACTTGGAGAGCTGTTTGCTCATCAGCATTTTCTAGCACAGATTGCTGTGCTGAAACATACTCGGCCAAAGTAAAATCAAAGAGAGAAGTAAGTTGTTAGTTGTTGAAGTGAGTGTACCTTTCATACATGAACAAGGATGGCAACAAAATTCCTGCCCATTCAGCCCCAGGCTCTGTAAGATACTTGAGGACTGTAGCCAAACTGTTCTAGTTTTCCCACTCATGGAGCCTGATGCAGCATTAACCTATATTGCAGTTTTTAGTGAAGCTGAAAAACATTAATAAATGAAATTCCAATGTAAACTAATCAAGCAGGAAAGTGGGGAGATGGAGAGGCGTAGGATCTTTGTTCCCAGCCAAGCACACGTGACCTCTTTCATTCCCCTTGACACCGTGTGGGATTACACTGGGTTTGCCTCTCAGGTGCTCTTGGGGTTTTTTTGCAGACTCTGGATCTATTAAAAAGCGACTCTGCCTACTGTGAGGCACATAAGGGGTTCAAAGACCCTTTCATAGTCACCCTTCTACTGTCTTCAACACTGTAGTTGGAAATGTGCAATATTGGCAAACCATGAATACTAATAAATTTTAAATGGTGAGTAAGGAAGTTCCACAGGTGACTAAGTGGCCTTCAAACAAAAAAGAAAAAAAGTAGGGTATTGCATTTTTTGATTAATATGTTCTCTGTCCTATTCCCCTGTTGTCAAAGGTAGTCGCTGGCTTGGAGGAGTACACGTATCCCCCAGGAGAGGCTGGGGCTGCCACACATCCACCCGTCCAGATAACCCTGCGGCTTCCTGACCACGTGATGTATTTTAAGGATCCTGTGATAGCCCGATGGGATCCTGCAGGTACCAGCTTAGGACATACGTTTATTTTAAATTTGAATAATGGGGTTTATACCTGAGTTTGAGTATTTCCACAATGTAGTATTCTACTTATTGGAAAAGTATGAAGTAAGAAGACACCAGAGTAAAAGCTATTAAAATGGTTTTATGTTTGAAGTTACTGTTGAAAATGAACTTATGGACTGCTATGTAGCCAGTGAAAAAAATGACAGTTACAACAGTATTTCTATTTCTTTTGAAATTAAGGAGAAGCTTTCCTGTCAAAATTGGTCCAGTCTTGTTAATAAGGCAATTAATATGAATGTAATTTTTTAACCTTAAGTGAATTATCTTTGGTTTGTGCCTAATACTTTATCTGAACTCTGAATATTAGTTAACCTAGGATGTCTGTGCAATTAATTCTTCCCCAGCACCCCTCACAAGCAGAAGCTTTACACAGGCTTCTTTCTTTGAATTTTTGCATCCCTTTGTTAAAGGCCAACAGTGGAGAACTGATGGTATCAGCAACATAACACATAAAACAGAAGAAAAGAGTATCACCTTTGAGATGGACGCCTTTTACACAGTAGCCCTTCTCCAGGATGTTCATTGCAACATGCTCTACCAGGCATGGGAATTGCGACCGACTGGTGTGGATGAAGCACTGCTTGTGGTTACGACAGTCTTTGCAACAATTCAGATACAAATTAAGGTATTGTAAATCATTTTTTATAAAACATTTGCAGATTATAAAAAACCAAACCCCCAGAATTATTACAGTGCCCTTTATTAAGAACCATAAGAGCACTTTGAATCTCACTGTTCCCTGATTGAAAGTGAGGGAGATTGATGGGTGATTTAATTTCCATTATTTTCTGTGAACTGGTCAGAAGAAAGCATCTGTATTACTGTTTTGCAAAGTTCCAGTGAATGCTTTGGTGTTGACAGTACTTTGCTGAATTCAAGACTGCTTCAGCTAAAGACTTAAAAATTGTTCCTCTTTCTGTAGTTAAGAGGAGAGAGAAGTAAAAGCAGTTCAGCATCCTACTATTAATTAATGCTACTTGTTCCTTCTAGAGGTTTAAGTTACACGTGGTTATCCATCCGCTCCTTGCCCTGTAAATCAGTTCAGTAACAAACATGATTTTAGGAGTCAGTATCAAGCAGAAGCATGGGCCTGTAGACCAGCAGAAAACTACAGAAAATTGTCTTTCTTCAACATGTGTGGATGAAAGTTGACAGCCCAGAGTGGTAGACAATGCGTGCAATATCTAGAGGAGCAAAGATACTGTTACTATTTGATGCCAAAACCAGAAAATAGCTTTCACAAACAGTAAGTTGCTTTCCCTGGTTTGTACAACAGGGTAATCAGTGTATGTTGTCTTCAGTAGTGGTGGAAGAGAAGGATGTGCTTTCCCACATGACAGGAAAATGGGTAAGTCCACTTGACCTAAGAGCAGCTATGAAGAAGGCTGGTGTGAATATTTTCCCCGGAGAGCATTCCCACAAGTACGTCTCTGTGAATAAGAAGGTGAGTGCAGAAGTGGTTGATTTTCTCTGTAGTTTTTTTAACCTATTTTTCACGTAGGTAACATTTTCTCAGATGAAGCCCTGTTGTGCAGAATCAGGTGACAAATATACAGGTGTTCTGTCACTGGTTAAAGCAAGCTTTTTTCCTCCCACATTTGTATAATGTAGGGAATTAGAAAATATATGCACCATTCAGTCTAACTTGTACTTTTGCATTACAGGCTCCCCTGGCAGAAGATAGGGCATATCAACAGATGGCACTGGTTGCATCTGCTTTTGCTTTTGCCTGGAGCAAGTGGAATCTAGAAGCAGGTCAAGAGAAAGTAGTGTTCAAGGTCTGTGGATTTAGACTAAACTTCTAGAGAACAACAGCACAGAACCACTACAGTTGAAGAGATAGAAACAATTGACTTATGTAAATTATACTAAACATCATTTTCAAGTGCACCAGTTTTAAGAATTAGGGTTATAGTGTTCAGTAAAACTTCAGAGCCCATGCATTTGTGAGTTGTCTGATGGGACACATGTCCCAGTGACACAGTTGGTAGTGTGCCAGGAGGTGTAACTGATAGGTCAGCTACTGAGGCTTTCGCCGAGGCTGGGACGATGGAGCTGGATGCTGATATTCACAAGATTAATTGTTAATATCTAGACCTTTCTTCTTGTCCATAGGACTGTAAAGGGGGGAGGAATAAGTAACTTCAGTATTGATTTGTGAGCTACCTCATGTGGTTAAAACTTCTCCCAGACAACCAGAATAATACACCCAAGTTTTGGTTGTAGATACAGGACATACCATACTGCTGAGACCTTGAGAAGCTCTCCCGCTCTCGAGTTAAATGCATGTGGCATACAAATATTTAGCCTAAAATTTAATCACAGGAGAAAAAGTACTAAAACAAATGATACCTGGAGCGGCCAAAACTTGCATTTTACAGAGGCAAACTAGATGGAAGGTTTTAGTGCTCAAACATACCCAGTGCAGAGTCTACTCAGCACAGAGTGCTTGTATTGTTTTAGAAGGTCAAAGCAACACCTTGGTTGGTGTTTTGTTGTCATATTGCACTCATGAATGCACTAGAATTTGGAATATATACTGTGTCATCGGCTTCATCTTACAGCACCTTTTTTTTTTCCTGCAATAGGTAAGTGAGCATCTTAATGCAGATTCTGTCAAAGACTGGTCTCTTTACATGTTTAATGGTCAGAAAGCACAAAAGCTCAAGATCACTGAAACCAGTGAAGCTTTTTCAGAAGAGCTAGAAGATGATTCTGAATTTCACTCCACACTCTACCATATGCTTAAAGACTTTGCTAGCAAAGAAGCAATGGATAAAGTGGAAGCAGCAAGCTGCCTGTTTATTGATGTTGTGTATCAGCTACTCCTTGCTACGAGAGTTTTAACATATTCTTAAGTACTGCATGCTTTCCTTTTAAACTTTATTATCAAAAGCTTTCAGTACAGTTACATTTCAGTCTTGAATCCTTTTCAGTTCAAATGATTAGAACAACTTCAATGATTAAAATGCAAATAAAGTTCAAAAATAAGTTTATTCTCCTGTGGCTAGACCACTTTGTCATTTACTGTTAGCTATGTTCAAAATTACTAACTGTTTTACTGTAAACGTGAATAAAACCAAGACACTCTTAGGTACATGTAAAGCTGACTTCTCAGAATCTCAAGGGGGAAAGAGGGAAGAAAAGTATATCATGCTTATTTAAAAAAGAAAAATCATCTCCCCAAAAAGCACCTACAACCCAACCAACCCACCCCCAATATGTAACCTTAAGTACAGTAGCTCAGCTTCTCAGACTTATCTCAGAACTTGCAAGTATAACTTCAGAAGCCAGAACCTGTGTTATACTGGGGGTGGTCCGTTGTGTTGAAGTCCTGTATACGGCCACAACAGTTGCTGTAGTGAAGTCCAGGAGTCCCCAGTTCCGACAGGTGCTGCATCTGCTGGTCTTTGCAGAGACAGCCCCGTAAGGAAGCTTGTCAGGGCAGCGAGCAGCACCAGGATGGAAACAGAGACCCAGAGAGTTTTGTTGGCGCCAGAAAAGGAAGCCTTGAAATGGGACGCCCATGATGACATTAAATTGTACCTGTGCAGAAGAGTCAGGGTGGTTCGGTTTCTCTTCAAAACTCGGAAGCCCTTTCCCCACGCCACTCCCCCACCCCAGAAAACCTCTGAAGCAAGCCAGACCCCACAAAGGAACAAGCAGATCCTTAACTATCAAAGGTGACGATGTTGTCAGTGTATGGGATCTAGGTGCAGGGGTTTACGACGCTCCCACCACCCAAACGCTGCTTTACCTCACAATGTGAGAAAACTTACGCTGACTCTAGGTTCCATTTTGAAGAATGTTTTCCTTTTTCAGAGACACTTTCCTTCCTTGGTGGTTCTTCTTGTACTTCAGCAGGCGATTCCGGCTGCTTATCTCTGTAAGCAAGCATCAATAGTTCCAAAGGTTTTTCATCCAGCATTTAATTTGACAGCTCATTACCAACAAACCAGCCAGTCCTGCACACACACCTGGGAAGAGGCTGCTGTTGAACTTACTTTGTTTCAGGATGTTGGTCTCCATATTCCGCCCAAGAATAAGTGCTGATGAACCGTTGCAGTGAAGGGCGCTTCTCATTTTGCTTTGCTCCTAGTCGTCCCCTGCCATATTTTAAAGATATTTGTCCTAATTTCCCCTTCAGATACATCCCCTTCTAACAGGAAGTTAGAAATTCAGCAGAGGGCTAGTCATTTGGGTAGGCCTTAGACAAATAACTTTCAAAATTAGTCACCTGAAACAGGATTTTTTATAGTTTTTTTTTTAAAAAAAAAGAACAGAACAAAACAAAACACACCACAATACCCAAAGAACCCACAAAATACCCAGTTCCAGCAATTTCCTATTTTAGTTCTAAAGCAAGTCAAAGTAGTTTTTTTAACTCTCAACCATTAAAGAGAGGGGGAAAAAAAAAAAAGATCTGTAACATTTATTCACAAAGGCTCATTTACCTGTTGAAGCACATAAAGCTAATGAGAGGTGTAGCCTAAACATTTTTACACTGCAAGATACTCCATAATCTGCTTCATACAGGCACAGTTAGAGTTGATAAATATTTAACCCTATTCAAAGACCAGCCCAAGTAACTTTACCAGCTGCTTGCTCTCCTGTTGAATTTATCACTCTGCTCATCTCCATCAGGTTCATGGAGTTGGGTCTGGAGAAGAAGTTTGACACACTTACTGAACTGGCATATTCACACTTCAGCCCAGCCAGTTTTGAGAAGGAAAAGCACCTCACCCTCTGGGAGCCCTTACTTACCAGCGGCAACCCAATTCCTGCATTTCCAACACTCCGAGGCAGCGTTGCAAGGCTAACTCTTCGTAGGGATGATGATGGCTGTACAAATAACAGGCATTACTGACTATCAAGGAATGACTGGATTACTCATAGACCACATAAAATACCATCTGTTTTTATATAAACTGTATAGAAAAATAGGTGTTGATACTTAGCTTGAGGTGACACAAAGAAGAATGAAGTCATAAGCAGAACCCAAACCATATTCTTTAAAGCGGTATCTTTCCACATTAACTGCTGTTCCTCCCCTAAGCACCTGAAGGGAGGCTGGCTACACAGCTTCCAGTGAAACACCGAAATTGAGCATGTCTAAATCCCTCTAATGGTGCTCACGGGAATTTCTGCAGTCAATTTGAACTGCTCCCACCTATTTTTTTTCATCTCTGTGCTCCTTCTTCTGTAGCCCTGATGAGGGAACCATGAACAATATTTCTTAACCCCTGCATGAGAGTGCAGCCATTTCAGGTTCTGTGAATGCTTCATCTTCTAAACAGGACCACATGCAGATCCCTTGGGTTGGTGGGGAGAGGTGGGGGCAATTGAAAACATCTCATGCCTGATGACATCAACCCATATTTGAGACAGAAAATCACCAAGTCAAGTATGTAGCAAAGCACCAGCAGATGACAAAGCAAAGAAAAACACAAATACACACACTTAATTTCAGCTGTAAATTTAGGCTGTACGAGCCATTACCTTAAAGTTAAAAGAATTTAGTAGCTTTTTATTCGTAGATTCATCTGTGAAGAGATCAAACATCAGAAAGGCTTACAGGCATGCAGTGAGCTTTTTTTTGCAGCTCAAGGTCTGACTTTCTGCAGTGTCTGTTTAAGTGAAGAGCTTATCTGAGTAGTCTCAGAAAGTAAAAACAAGACTTCAGGAAAAAGCTTTCTATTTCATTAGGTAAGTTAATATTCATACATTAGACATCCTCTACAAACATCAATTTCTGTTGCTACCATTAAATGTATCGTTCTATGATCAAGGCAGTACCCTGTTATAGGACAATCTTTTCCAGTCAGGAAGGAATAGCCCACAATTGAAAAGACTCCTGTGAGGATTCTACCAGTGTATAAGACTGCCTTTCCAGTTTTTAAAACATTCTCTATTTTTCATAAGAATTTAATACTTCTCCTGGCAAAGACACAACTGCACACGCCATCTGAATACCTGACCACTGTGCCATCTGCTTAGGGGGGGAAAGCACCTGCACTTACGGAGTCTGTAATTTGTGTTTAGAAAAGAGCAGGAAGCATCTGTAAAGATTAGAGTTCAGCTATCTAGAAATAGCTGCTGGGAACACCCTAATGTAAGCAAGCACCCAAATTCACTGCTCACAATGTTAGCATCACCACCCCATACACCACACTTTCCTAAAAGCCAGAATACAACTGCATACTTGCAATGTTTTCCCCCACCTCGAGATTCATGACAATTTACATACACATCTAACTTCACAGGCTTGTTTCCAATACTGCTAGTAAATTGCTGTTTTTTTCTTCTATTCTTAGGACAGGAGATACAATAGCCACACAACCTCTCCGTCTAAGAAATTAAGCTACAATTAGGCAAGAGTCTATATGGCAGGTGCTAGGAGGAGGAAGGACAAAGCAGCTTTTCTTAGTTACCTCGATCTCCAAGAGAACTAAAGGATTTCTCATTCTGGAGCAAGACTTGTTTCAGCTCCTCAAGTTCTGCGTGTTCTTTTGCATACATGCGCTTCAGGTTTTCCACATGTTGAATCATTACTTCCACAGCCTTGCTGACACGGCTCTCCTAACAGAGTGGGTGCAACAGCAGTTGAGAAGTGGCTCTTTGAGGAACTGTGTCATGTTTAGATTTTAGGACCTTTTTTTAACCCCTCTAACCAGCTACTCTCATCTTGCATCACTGTGATGCAACATCCTCTCATTTTTGTCCACCTTCACTGTAACTCATCTCTCAACGCATGTCCAATTTACACTTCTTCAGTGATTACCCTTATCCTAACATAAATTAGTCTTAGTTTTCTGAACCCTTACATCCTCCTCCTCATCTCTCTCTGATCTAGTCTCAGCTGCCACCACACAATTGCTAGTATTGCCAAGTCATATTTTCATGCTGTTCTTTAGTCTTATACACAATTACACATAGCATTTGAGTAAGTCGTTGTAAATTTCCTTAGATTTAGCTTATTAGCTGCCCTTTCTGTAAGGCACAGAATTACCAGTTAGACTGCTGTTACCACATTTCATTCTTGTGGACTCTACTGTATACATCCCTCTGATGCAAACTTTTTTCTTGGATTTTTGCTTGCTTGGGTTGTTTGGGGTTTATTTTTGTTTTAAATCCAAGATGTGTTTTTGCACAATGCTAGTGCAATGTAACCGCTCTCACAGCACTTGGGATTTCTTATAACAGATACAGATCTGAGAAAAGAAAGCTGGGACTAAGCTGTGCTGGTCAGTCTGCATTACATACAAGAGATTCCCAAATCTTATTCCAGAATCAAACAGATAGTGCTTCCTTTACATCTAGAAGCTTTTAAATTTGTACAAAGTACATTTATATGGAAATGGTTACCTGATTAATAGCTCCCAACATCTCTGCTCTACTGGCGACTCGGGCTGCATACTGGCCAAGGAACTGCAAGCTTTTTTGCAGCTTCTTAATGATTTCCTGTGCTTGGTTATCTTCTTCACACAAAGGGACTAAAGCCTAAGAGACATATTAGTAAGAAAAACAATATGAACTATTAGTAGAGAAAGAAAGGTGAACCCAACTGATGACACTGAGGGGTTACATTCAGGCCCACACAGTAATGAGATCAGCATCCAACATCCTTGATCAGTGTAATGATAGACACCTTCAGCTGGCAGAAGCTTTAGCTTATCCAGCATGAAATCAGCTGAAGACAGAGGTTCTTGCCCAACACCTGTGCAATAGAAAAGCTACCCACTGCCTGAGAGTGCTCAGATGAAGGCTACCCCTCAAATTCTGTCTCTCATATTTCAAATGCATCACTTCAGAACTTCGTTCTGATTTGCTTATTACTTATTACCACCACCACCACCCCCAAAATAAAAAAGCAGAAATACGAGAGACACTTTCACGGCCGTTCATCCCATCCATCCTTCCTGCTTTGTCCAACACTAACCTCTAACATCTTCAGAGCATTTGTGATCTCCTTTTTCAAGTTTTCTTCAGCTAAGTCTCGGGATCTTTCTTCAAGCTTCACTCTCTTGTCCAAAGTAAACAAATCGCATTTAAAACCTAAGGACAACCTCAGAAATTCAGCCTGTTGTGGGAGAGGAAAAGACTTTAGAATAATCCAAGTTATGCAGAAGATTTTAAGGACATTTGGATACTGACATGACATTTGGGACCATACCCCTGAATAAAGTTATAGGAGATATACAGAAAAGAAAGCAAACAGCCCACTTCTGCAAAACCAGTCTTCCCATCTGTAGCCAAAATAGGTGATATCTTGGCAGCACACAGTGTGCCATCTGTGTCTTTTGACAAATCTGTCTTAAAAATCAGCACATTCTGCCTGAGAGAAGGTCACAGCTATGCTCCTTCAAACTTGCAGACAATTTTTTTGAATAGTGACAAATCTTTTGTTCAGTTTTACAGATTGCCACCTTCTCCTGTCCCTTCCAAAAATTCAATGGTGATTGGAAAGACAGATTTCAATAGACAACTTAGAGAAATACATCCAGGTTAAACTACTCAGCATCACTGCTTTATACAGGACTAGATATCAATCAGGGCTTATCTGCAAGATCCTTCTGTTGTCTGAGATAGTTAAGGATACAAGGAGTCAAGACTTACCTCCACTTCTTTCTCATTAGGAGACTCACTGTAGGATAAGAAGAAGCAATCATGTACCAGACTGCAGCTTTAAATTCATACCTGCAGGTGATCATTGAAAGTCAAAACACTTACGATTCATTTGGCTTTGATTTATCTCCTTTTATGCCACCTGCAGAGGGTGAACTCCCTGAGAGGAAAAAAAAAAAATTCTCAAATTGAAAAAACAGCCTCCTAAAAAACAGCTCATGAAAGTCTTTTAAGCTCCAAAAGAAGCCATTGTTAAAAATTACCAGTGTTAAGCTCTTGCTAATTAAAAAAAAATAAATAATGCTTACTTCAGAGTATATTAGTAGTAGTACCAGTGACATTGCTATGCTGTCTTACTTGTACAAAGCCCCAAAAGTTAGTTCTTTAGTTGGCTTCAAATGGCATTTAATTAGAATAGGAAAGGTTAATTATACGGTTTAAGTCCCCAGCCCATGGGTTCAGTACGTTTTGTGACTTGCTACATCACTAACTTAGTAAACCCCAAAGGCAAAAGGTGAGGTGATTAGAAGAGTAGAGATGTCTAAGCACACAATTAAGTGGAAACATTGGCCTCCTTTTCAATATCTTATTACCCCAAACTCTAGCTAGCAGAAAGGATGCCACTTTGTACAAATCTTTGGCCCTTTACAAATATTTGGGGAGGGGGGGAGCATGTGCCAGAACTGCTTCAGATATCCCAACTCCTTTGCAACCCTGAAGAAATTTTCTTTCCTGCCTAGAGGAAGAAGGGGCCTGTTAGATCAGTATCTGTAGAAGTCAGAGAAGCAGGTTTTGTATGATAACATCTTCCTTCTTTTCATTGCTAACCCATTTTGATCCTTAACTACACCTACTATTCATTAAAACAAAACCCCTCATAATAACTGGTATGGGGCAGGCAGTTCTCTGCACCTCTTTACACAGCTCTTGGTGCAGGTGACCAAGGCACGTACTCCTGCAAGTTGCACATCTGTGTTCAGCAAAAACCTCTTACCTTTCCTACTGGAAACCATGGGTGGTGCTTCCTCACTCTGCTCTTTGTTGTTTTCCTTTTCCTGGTCCGCCTCCTAAAGCCATATCAGAGAGTAGTTATAGTGAGAGAACAGCCACACCACCACTGTAGAGGCCTGTCTTCTCCTGCAACATTTTCATTCTCACTGCTCAGCCAAACCTGTTACTAGGACTCTTACCATGTCTTCCTTTAAAATGTTTTGAAACGTGGGTTTGTGTTCTTCCATCACAGGGCAGAATTCCTTCTTGGTCAGATCTGTTCCTGGAGAGAAACTAAATGTAACGCAAAAGACAAAATAATCCTCCAACACCCAGTGTACTAAATCCAACAGGGCTAAAAGAAATTGCAGAAAATGCCAGAAGAGGGCATTAAGGAGGAGGCAGCAGCAGAGAACAATATAAAGACATAAAGGAAGAAGTGTGATGATAATTATGTTGGCTTGAAGAGTGAAATCCCAATAAGTGTTACATATGAACAAGTGAGGATATTGTTCCTGGTTACAGTTCCTCTCATTGAAGTTGAAAGAGCTATAGTAATATTCCCTTGGTTAAATGAATTTCATTATTTTGTTAGTTATCAGCATGGGATTTTTGTATTTGCTATTTAAAAAGACTGTTAGTAAAAAAACTGCTAGTAAAAGATTTGGAATTCTACAAGCACAGGAACACGTAAAAAAAAAAAATCCCATCACAAACTGATGAGTGATGAGGTTTTGTAATTCTCTTTCATGCTATGGAATATCAGATGAAGTCAAGAAATAGATGCTACTTCACCTGCTGTTACAGAGGAGCATAACCAGGCCATGAAATGCATGCAGTTGTGGTATTTCAGGTGTCTGCAAGCTTCAAACAGTCTGATGCTTGGATTGTCCTAAAAACTGAACTAGCAGGGCGCTGATAGAGCCAAGAAAAAAACTCTTTGCCAGAGAGTGCTAATGAACTGGTATGTTCAGGAACCAATGATGCCATTTCAAATGCAACACAGACTTTAGAGCTTCTCTAAATTGTGGCCCTTGAAAGGCAGGCAAAAATAGCCTCCAGAAAGACAGCTATTAAAAAGATTTGAAAAGGAAAATATTTATGAAAGCTGAAGAAATTCTGATAAATCCACTAGTTTCTTGTGTAGCAGTAACTCTGGTAGCTATTTATACCTTTTAGAACATCTAGATTTTTCTTCTAATTTTTCTCTTTATGTAGTCATGCACACGCCCCCACACAGATGCAAGCCAAAGAAATGGCAAGAGAAAATCCAATCAAATCTTCAGGTTTGAAGTGCCTTTTTTTTTCCCCCCAGCCTTCACATGAATAACATCCCCCACTTAGCTCTCCCTTTTGTCCCTGCAGATTTTTGCAGTACCCCTGCATATCTGACCTGGCTCCCAAGCAACTTTAGAAGACATTGTGTGGTACTAGCAAAAACCACAAGCGGAGATTCACCAGTATCTCTAATACTAGAAACACTTTCTATTCAGAGATATACAACAGGCAGCAGGATCTCAGACTTTAAAGCTACTCAGACTGTTTCTGATCTGCTTTGCATATCTGTTTCCTCCTTGCCAAAGGCACCTCAACCACATATGAAAATTAACTGCAGAGGCAAATTGGAAGAAAGAAAATACGCCTAAGTGGGGGGACCGAATTAGATGTCAGGAAGATAGTACTAAAGAAAGAAGCAAAACAAAACAAGAAACAATGACAAATCTTATATTTAGGTAAAGGTTAAAAAAATGGTTACAAACAAGCATGCACGTGTATCCTGTGCTACCTATCCAGATTAACTTTTTAAAAAACAGCTTAAATGCACTGTGTACATGTACTCCACTTTTGTTGTGCTTTTAGTTTAAATGAAAGAAGCACCAGGTGATCTGGTAAGATTAATTCTTTTAGGTGTTTATGGCTATAGCAACAGACAGAACCATACAAAAAGGCCTCTATCCTTATCTCTTTTTGACCCATCCCAGGTTCTTGTGCAGCAAGCATCGGTTTTGAAAGAGAGAAAAAGCATTTAGTCTAGGTATGCGTCACCAAACTTTTTAAAAACATGAAAACATTTTCTATTCTCCCCAAATTGCCTAGGGTTTAGTACCCCCACAATGTTCTGCCAGCTAAGCAGGCATCAAAAGGTCATGTTTATTTCTTGGAATGCTGTAGGCCACTGGCCGCCTGCAAGTTAAAGCCTCATTCCCTTTCAGAGTCTCAGGTAGGGCTGAGAGCGCTTGCAGGCACTCAGAAATTCACAAGTTGCCACTAAGTTATTTTTCTTACTCCTTCACTTCAAAGATGTGCTGGAAGCAAGCAATTTCCTCACTGTGAGAGCAGCCGCGTGCTGCGGCAGTTACCCTACCTGAAACAGGACCAGCTGGATCCTTATTGTTGTTTTTCTTCATTGCTATGGAAGTTGGCACATCTTCCTCTTTTTCACGTGAGCACTTGGGTGATTTTTCCTCCATAACAAGGCAGCCTAAAATATCAGGCCATAGAAGACAAGGCTCTTACTGTTCAGTAACTGTGCAGACTTGAGCATACCTATTTCCAAGACCTTCAGTGCAAGAAGTCCACACAGCTGTGCCCCAAAATCAAGGGCTTACCTATTACTGGTGCAGTGCTTTCCAGAGAGGATGTAAGAACTTCTTCACGTGAAGTTAAGCGACCACTGACAAAAGAAAATTCTTTCAGAAACTCATCCATGTTATACAATCTTGATAAAGGAATTTAAAAGATTTAAAATCTGACCTGGATGGGACCAAACTGGCTGGTAGTATTGGCTCTGCACAGTCGATCTTAAGATGGAAAGAGAAAAGAGTTAGTGTTAGGGAAAGGTTTGTCTTGTGAGTAGAAAATCTGTATGTCAAAGTTTTAATATTTCCCCCAGCTATGCCTATTTCCACTGAAGATAGTAAGGGCATACATATTCATCTGCTACTCTAGAGCCATTCATCCATACAGTCTACATCTTAGCAGATTATCATTAGGAGTAATTATGTTTCTGCAGGAATCTTCTGTCAGGAATATACATAGAGATGTATTTTGGTTCCTGACTTCCATTTTTTGCTTCTAATGCACTGGTTTCAAGTGACAGGCGTAGATATTCCCAAACCACTGTTCTATCCTAATGCTGCGCATGAAGAATATCCATTTTCAAGATCTTGACCTCAACCCCCACAAGTGAGGTGCAGTAAGCTTATTCGGCTATAGATATGAGAATCATTTAGGTAAAAAAAAAAAAAAGCATTAATAATAACAGCTCAGCTAAGTAGATGATTTGGAAATGGAAAACTCGTGTGTTGTGCTATATATTTTATCACGTGCTTTGAATGACGCTAGTTTTAAGTATTATATATGATAATTACCTAGCCAATTCAGGGGGCTTCAGGCCTCCTCCTCCATATGCAAACAGCGGAGAGGAATTCAGCAGTTAAAGGCTGGTATGTAGTTTAACTCATGTTCTTTTAGCCACTGCAGTGTGGTTTCGGGCCCAAGTCTTATCGCATTACAGACAAAACCAACATCCTCTGAAGTCATTTAATATGGCAAGGGAAATACTGAATGGGAAATATCCCTTTTCTTCATTTCACCCCGGAGAAGTCCAGTTTGCTTATTCAATTGATAGACTGGTCTCTTTATGAGTGACAACACAGGGTAAAATAGAGGTTTGAACTCCACCTGCTGCTGAAGAGGAATGCTGAATAGAAAAAAAAGAAAATCCCAAACCTATCTCCAAGCACAGAAGGCGTGAGGCTAGCCAGCTTTGGTAGCTCCCCACATATCAGTGGTCCAAGAGCAATCAACTGCTCCCAGCATCAGTAAGTGCCTTTTCTCTCCTCTCCACTCCCTCACCCATCAGAGCTTGACAGCGCTCACAGGGCCCTGCTCCAGCCAGTCACATGTTTCCTTTAATGCAAATCTAGGCTATTTTTATTCTTATTTGAATTCTCTATTAAGCTTAAGGAAATACAGCATTGCATTTGCCTTGTTCGGGACATTAGGAGTTTTGCAGGAGCTTTGGGGAAGAAGGTGAAAATGAATAGCGTGTTGGAATGAAAACAAAAGAAATCTAAAGGGCTTTTAAAACATACACGCCAACAAACATCCCTTGAATTATCTGGAACCGACTAAAGCAATACATTATTCTGCATGACCTCTCCCTCCCCAGGTAGTCACGTGGGCAGTGGTTTCTGTTTACAATGAAGGAGACCCCTCAATTCAGTTTTTAAAACCCCAATCTGACCATTAGGATTTTGAGCTCCCATGGAGTGCAGAGAGCACACTTAACATGATATAACAACCACCAAACCCCACACATTCTAGATTTCCTAATTAAACATGTTTGCACAGGGTATTACAGAACGGTTCTTCTTCCTAATAAAATAATTGTGTCAAAGATGATCCTGCAGCACAATCCTAGTAATTTTTCCCTCTTTGTCTCTTTAATGACCATAAAAATCCAAGGATCCTCTACCACATCCAGAATTTGTAGAAGTCCTCAATCATTAATATTTGGAAGGCCTATCATCTGGATTTTAGATACAACTTTAACATTTATAAATCAAAACAAGTATAAAATGCCCAAGCTTTATCTGGGCTCTCACAAAAGATCCTTTAATAAATAGACCCTAAACTCTCCCAGTGACAAAGCTTTTACAAAATAATTTGAGTTACTTACATGCTGAAGGGCTCAATCTGCTCAAACACATCTGCCACCAAAGTGTAATTAAAAAAACTAGGGAGACTTTCCCTATTAAACAAGGATATTCAAATTTTGCTGCACGTCAGTTTTTAGACCAGACGCTGGACACAGCCCCTTTGCCTTTTCTCTGGGGCAAACTTTAACATTTTCATTTTCCCCTTCTAGATTATTCACACAGACAATTTATATAAAAAAAAAGCAAAAATGTCTGAGCCCAGCTAGAGTTACAAAAAGCTCCAGAGCAATAAAGCACAGGCGTTTCAAACAACTTTGCCAGGCTGTGACTTTCTAGAAGGACTGGATAAAGCCAGAGCCCTTAAAACTATCCTTTTTATAGTGGCTTAAGTAGTAGCAGCACAAGCTAGGAGTTCCTCACTTGCTTTAACCCCAACAGAGCAGTGTGCCAAACCACAGGCAGTCCCCATCACTCTTACTTTTCACCCTCACTGCACTGTCTGCTTTGATTCAGTGCTACAACCAGACCCTGCTGCACTTGCAGGTACCACACACCAGCTGGGATAGGTCTGAGGTTGCCTGCTCATTAGTCTTGCAAAGGTTATTTCCACATTTCCTGACCACTGACCAACACTATTCCATCATCACCACCAACACCAATACCAGAATTTGTAAAGCTGGTCAGAAGCCCTGGGTGGCAGGGCTGAGGTCCAGATTGTCAATAGTGAGTCTTGTGGTAGGAGCACAGCTAGGTGTGCTGAGCTGCAGCTCATCTCACTGTTGCCACAAGAAAGCCAACTGACAGCTCAAGCTGCAGATGCAGGATTCAATACCGCAGTAAAGGCACATCTAGGCACACCAGCTGAAGGAAAGTTTTCATACAAACACGTCATTTTTCAGTTACATGGTAGCTGTGGGAGAAAGTGCAGAGAAAGGCAGTGTTCGCAACCAAAGCATCCTGTGGCTTTCTTGTAGGTGAGCAAAATCACTCAGACTTCCCTGTCAGAACTAAACATTAGTGCAGAAACAGCAGTCTCAGTCCTTGAAACCACGTTTAAAATACTACTCCCCGACTAAAAGCACGACCCAGATGCATGCAACCTCAGAACAGTTGAGTCTATAACTACAGCACTGCAGAAGAAGGGACTATCCCACACAGAACAAGACGTCACAGCACCCTGCTGACTGATGCTAGCTCCATTCACCTTGGAGAAGTGCCAATTTGTAGCTGCTCAATCTGGATCCAAGTAAGGCATTAAATGATTGAACCCATTCAAACCCCATCTCAGGCATCAGAGATAGCACTCACCTCAGTAAGTGATGAGTCCGTCATTGAAATGGAAACGGGAAGGTCTACATCAGTATAGTTACCAGCAGAACGTATCTTCCACCTAGCAATACACATTTTATTTGCATATCGCCCAAACAGAGAGATATATTGTCCTTTTTCCTTAAGCACATAACCAAAGTAACCACTATCTGTACAGTCAGACAGCTGGTCTTTCAGAGAAAGACAAATTCATCACTAGCATCAATCCCTCCTCCCCCAAACAGCAAGAACCACCACCAGTCCTTCTCCCAACCTCCTCCACACTGCATAATTCTATAGAAAACCAGTGACAAAAGCTTCAAGAGCTGCTGAGTCTCTTGCTGCAGACTGCCTGCCTCTGCATCTTCAGGAACGTCCCTATCTTTTAAAATATTGACTGACAATAGTTAGCTAGCTAGCTTGCTTTCACTAGCTTAAGCACTTCAATCTCAATTTTAGAGACCTAAGGAGGCAGCTTGATAAGGAAAGACCTCAGAAGTCCTGCTCTAAACTCCACCAAAAAAAAAAAAAAAATAGAGAAGCGACTCAAAGCCAAAAGGATTTTGGCTCCTAAATGGAAGTGTCAGTTGCAAGTTAAATACTGAATATAGATACAAGAACGCCTACATCATGCTCAGTTCTCCATGATGGAATAGAAACACCATCACTGTATTTGGCTAGTGGTCATACCAACAGTTTTGGGAAACAGTTTTAATACTAATTTTGTGAATAGAAGCAGAGTGTTACCCCATAATGCCATTAGCTAGCTACTGAGTGTCCAGTGTTTCCTGTAATACTGAGTTCCTTTTGAACTCAGCATGTGCTGGGGACACAGCTTTCTCTTGAACCTGCTAGGTCCTGTGGACTGTTACACCTTCTCCCCAGTTTAATCGACCATCTTACTTGCACCCCACTAACGTCACATCTGAAGTAGATGCACATCTCAGATTGTGGTTTTCAAACGTGCAGATGCCAGAGCTCTGTCTCCAAGGCCAATCCCAGTCACGCACAGGAGAGTTATATGGGCATGAGGTTTCCAAGGTCAGAGCATCTGTTGAGAGAGACAAGTGGAAGAGTGACAGTCATTGGTATAAATTGGATTTAATCTTGTGTCAATTTTGGACTTAGTCTAAAATAATCAAGCAGCAGACCAACCAAATGCAGATTTATAATAAGGCAGCTTCCATCTTGGTATGAAAAGGTTAGGTTATGTGGCCCTAAGCATTTTGTACACTGAGAATCTGCAGGATGGGGATGTTCTGTCATTCAGGTTATAGAAACTTCCACATAGGACAGCTTTGTTGTAGTGAGTTGTTTTGTGTGGCAGAGAGAGCTGGAAAACAGGTCTTTTTTGTATCAATACTTGATTAATACAAGTCTTATTTGTGGTTGGATCATGATATTACAGCAAGAACACTCCAAACTGCCCCATTGAAACAGCCCTTTCAGAGCAGCAGAGTGCTTTTATAAGGAGCACTCAAGCAAGATCTTCCATTTCCCCCAGTACGGTGCGGAACTACATTTGAGCATTTTATAGTTTGTGTGAGAACAGACACTGTGTTGTACCAGCTCACTCTGGAAGAAACACTTTGTCTATAAAATCCCAAATGCACTCTGCAGTTCCGTGGCCCTGCAATGCATATCTCTCAGTGGTTGCTTTTAATATTTGTAAGGCTCAAGAGAGACAGGGAAGTAGGAACAGCTTATGAATGCAGGAGAAATCAACAAATACAACTACCCCTTCACGTTTGTTTAAACTCTGGACTGATCTCAGCTTAATAGCAAAGGACAGGATGTCACTTGCTGTCTTGGCCTGTACTGGAGCACAGGATGTATGGCAAGAAAGTTAACCCAAGCCCTCTCAATCCAGGCTGGGAAGCATGTGGTTAGGACTATACTTAGATATCTGGTTTATACCGTTCCTTAAGCTTTTGAGGACTCCTGTTCAGTTGACAGGCAGGCACTTTTCCAGACCTTTAATTGCAGGCATTATAAACATAGTTCAGCATCCTGCTTTACAAACAAAAATAGGCTAAGGCCAACAATAGATTTTCCACACTTTACCAGCAAGTTTAGCACTAGTGATACTGTCCTATGCTATCTATCAACTCTTCCTATATTTCAGGAGAGACAGAAAAGTGGCCAACACCTCCAGGTCTTACCTAGCAGAGATGTACTGTGCCAGTATGAATTATTTGAGGACAATGTCCCGAGAGCTTCAGTGCATAAGGTGGGTCCTTCACTCCACAGTTGTTTAGAGCAATGGAGCTGCTAATTGAAAAATAGAAAGTGCTGCTGTTATTCAATATGTTATTATTATGCTGAATACATTAATGCCACCAACTGCACACACACAGAGAACCATACCTGCATAACGTAATACTAACAGTTATATAAATACATAATTTTGCCTACAAAAGCTCATATCCTTATTTGACAGAATAGATACAAGAAGAGGTAGAATTATTCAACTTAACTTGAACCAATGTCTGTTGCAAATGTAAGTCTTGAACTAGAAACACAAGTGAACAGGACAGGAGAACTGAGGGAGGGCAGAAACACAGAAAACACCACAAGATGCCCTCCTTCCTGCACCAACCAACCATTGTGGAAAGAGAACCATCCACACAATGAAACTCTGAACAGCCTCCCCCTTCCAGGCAAGCCAAGCCAACCAGATAGATTAGGAAGGAGAACATTTGTCCAGCGTCCAGCTCTTGCTACACAGGTCAGCTTCCCCCCAGCAGAGTGTCCCCCTGGGGGACAGGTCCAGCTCCCCCAGTCCAGCTGCACAGAGACCAAGCACTGCCCCCACCCTCCCCTGCCCCTGAATGCACACCCCTTGCTTGCTGTTTACTTCTAAAGACATGTCATCTGAAGATGGCCAGAGGAAATTTGTGAAGCAAAATTTGGGTAGCTGCATTTGACCTAGGGTTGCTTAAGGAATAAAAAAATGGAAAAAAATTTGCAAGATGTAACCCCATGTTTGGCCTCTGATCCTTCTCATTATCAAGCATGTGTGTGTTGTCACAGTGACTGTTCAGACACAAGACAGAAGCAATAGAAGACTGGTTTTGCATATACTTTTGCATATACTTTCAAAACTGGTTTTGAATATACTTTTGTATGCGTGCATACATGTGCATGCTTATATACATTGACTTTTTTAATGTTTAACTTGACAAGGTTTCTCACAAGGAAAGTCATTTATTTCTTTCTAGTCATTAAAAAAAAAAGAACAAACAAAATTAGCATCACATTTTAACAGGCTCAGCAGTGACCATAGCAAACATCCTTACCTTTCCTTTTACTGGCTCAGCTGATGCAGGCAGCAAATCGTGGTCAGATTCTAACTCAGCACAGCACTGTTGCAGTAGAGAAATAGTTGAAGGTAGACAGATAAAGAAGAGAGGAAAAGTAAAAAAAGAGAAGGAGCACTACAACTGATTATGAGCATAATGGAATTTTAACTTTCTAACTGAACTATTTTCAGCTATCAGGAAAACTATGCAGTTGTTCCCCCTTGCTACTTTCAGCCTTTAATTCTGCAGAACATTAAGCACAGATACAGGTTTTATTCACATGCAGTTAGACCACAGTTTTCATTCTGCTCCTCTGATGCCCCTGTTACTGCCTAAGATGCATTTTAAGATCTTCTGTTTGTCTTTATAAATACCTTGTTATTCTATGCTAAATCCAGACCCTCAGCTATAGCATTCCTCTCTAGAGCTGGTTGGGAAAAAAGGCCTCCCACAATGTGACTCAAAACTCGAAGGTATTATTTTTATTCAAACCAAAGTACTTCAGAGTTACACAATGCTCAACACATTTCCATAGAGGAGCAAAAAGGTAATAACCATTTCACTGCCTATTCCAATGCCTGGATGCTGAAAAACATTTTACTACAAGACTTTAAACATTTGTTTTCAAGACTGTGTGTAGAAAAGAGGGCTGATCACGCAGGACAAATCACACCAATGCATCAAGGAAAGCTTCCCTCAGCTCCATTTGGTAAGATCAACAGCAGTTATTTACAGTGAAGACCAACATCACACCTGTAAGTTCTACCCCATTTTTTTCCCAGAAGACTGAAGGAGGAAAATAATAGGGTGCAGATCAGTCCATACAGTTTACTGCCTCCACAGTTATGTACATGAAGAAATCAGATACAGCCAAATTACTTGCAGTTCATCCCAGCTATGGATGTCCTTCCACCAGAGCACCTCCTGTGCAAGCCTACCTTTTCTTCTCCCAGACAAGCATCATACCTGACACACCAATTCACACAGTCGCCTTTGAAGCAGTTCCCATCTTAGTGTATTAACAGTTACTATGAAGAGACATTTACAAGTCTTACAGGGTTCCTTATAGTTTAATAACAAGTTACATCAAGTTATTTGATAACAAGCTGATATAGTGTCTTTAAACCTGACTACTACCTATCACAAACCCATTGCACTTTGCTTTAGTCTAGTTATACCTATAGCAATTTTTCACAGGAAAGAGAATTTTAAAAGTGTATTTTGTTTTGCAAGTTCCCAAAAACATTGGGCACTTTTTCTTCCCTGTGGTTATGTTTTCCCTGATATAAAAAGGGGGGAATGCTTTCCCTCTCAGCATTAAGGTGCCACAGCTCCCTGTGGAAATTAATAACTCCATTACAACTTATAGGAAGAGAAGCATTTGCCCTTCCAATTGACATCCTGTACAGAAGTTTTTTTAAAAAAAGTAATCCATGGGCTTTATGTTACAATTAAAACACTCTTTGGAGTTATTACCCACAGATTTATTAACCCTTCCTTGTAGGACTGGAGACTTTGTTAGGAGGTTCTGGAGCTTTGGTCCAGCCCCACACCTACTCACCAGGATCCCACCTGATTCTCAGCCCAACTGCCATGATTGTAGATCTCTTAAAAGGAGAAGGAAACAGAAAGGAAAAAAAAAAAAAAAAAGGAAAAAAATAAAAAAGGCTCCATAGAGCCTTTTTCCCCTGATAACCTGCAAATTAGTCCTATTCCCCCTTGCTGTAACTAAGCCATAAAGGATTTGCCTATGCAATAGCACTGCCAACAGTTACTCACTTTTCTGGTCTTCCACCTGTTCTTGAAGCAACTGGCAAATGCTTGTTAAAGCTGCATTCACATTCTTGAGTTTTTGCTGCTCGGAAATGGCTTCCTCTAACTTGCCTTTCAAGGATGCAGCTTCCTCACAAGCAGAGCGAAAGGCTTCAACTTGATCCTCTGCCTAAGCACAAAACAATTCTTAAGTAAAAAAGAAGGTAAGAAAACCAAAATAGGATAGCCCAGGTAACACAAGGAGCCTCTATAGTTCATGTAAATGAAACCAAACTGCATCTGTTCTTTCTCAGGAAGTGATAAAGCTCCCTCTGAACTTCTGCATTTTTACATTGGGGTGGACTGTGTATGGAAGCTATTTTTGGTGGGTGTTTTTTTTTTTTTAAAGCCACCACAAATATGCAATGCTGCCTCTTTCATCAGCAAACTGTTGTCACCACCCCCTCAAACTTTACTTCCTCTGCTGGTTCCATTTTTGCAATGAGGTACTCCATTCCGAGCATGCGATTTCCTTTCCCAAGAACAGCGATGTACCGAGCCTTTTGTATCTGCTTGCCTGTTTTCTGCATAGAAAGAACTAGACTGTCCCTTACCTGTTTGTTGGCATCTTCAAGCTGCTTTGTGGCTTTTTGCAGCTCTAAACCAAGGGCTTCTGCCTGGCCAGCAGTTTTTTCTTGTAACTGTTTGACAGTTTCTATCTCACATTGCCTGTGGGGTGAGAGAGCACAAACCACAATCCGTTACTGACATTTTAGAGCAGGCATGCCCAGGAGATGACACACACTAGTCGTTGAGACATGCATCAAGTCCCACATTCAGCTGCTACATATTGTAGCTCCCCAGGATCTAACACCAGGGACTTAGTTCTTGCTAAGCACAATTCAACCCAGTAGGCAGACAAGGCTTTTCAATAGCAGTTCCAGAATTCGGAAGGGGATGGAGGGTTTCCCTGATTTCTCCCCAGCTGTGCCAGCCCCAACCAGCTGAGTACCATAGTGGAAGCTTGTGGAATATCCAGAGAACTCTCAAAAGAGCAAGAGCATAGTGGGGCAAACTTTTGCCATTTGGTCAAAAGAATGCATTTTCTCATGGTTTGGGAGAAATAGTAATTGGATATAGAATCGTAGAAGTGTCCAGGTTGGAAGGAACCTTTAAGATCATTAGTCCAACCATTATCCTAACTCCGATTAAAAAAATGCAATCAAACCCTCCCCACACATTACCAAACCATGTCTCTAAGCACTATATCAACTGCCATTTGCATGCCACTTGACCAAGTTCACTTGGAAGCCTGGGCATACTTAGAAAGTCATTCAGATATTTTGAGAATGCAGTGCTTATTCTCTCTGAATTGCATAGAATATATAGAGTCAATCATTCTAGAAAAGATACCCAGGAGCTATTACTGCAGATATACAGCCTCATCAGATTAATTTCCAAGTGTTTCAGAGGGTATTTCAAATGACAGCAAGCGGATGCTATCAGAACCAATGCTAAAGATACTATCTTTCAAAGAACCCCTTCCTTTTCCACTGCAGAAACCATTTTCCCACTTCTTCTCCAACTCTCTTTCATAGTTTTTCTTCTTGTTGCTACCACCACAAAGAAGTTTGATACAGAAAGGCAGCTTTAAGAAACCAAGCCACCAGTATTTTTATCAGCTCTTTTCCGAGTAAAGGGAGAGCATGTGGGAGGTCTACATTAACAACATCAGTGAAAGATGTTAGGCAAAAGTACAATATGACTGCTCTGCATTAGCTCTCAGGGGAACAAAGCCCTAGAAAGCTGTTTGCATCCCAAACCTAGGTAAAGGCACATGTATGAAAATTTATATTTAGCACAGGATAGCAGAAGGCTAACACAGTAAGCCTAGGTTCCACAAAGAAAACAAATTCAGATTAATTTTTCTGGCAAATAAACTTTGACTAGCTATTTTTCTAATTGTCTGAGGAGAGGAGGGAAAGCAGACAGGCAGAGGTTTACCTCTTTTGCTGCCTTATTTGGAACATCAAAACTCATAGCATGGGCCAATAAATTAAATATGACAATAAATTGTAATAGGATCACTCATTGAAGCTATACCCTTGAAAAACTGGGGCTATCAATTGCCTCCCAAAGCAGTCATACCTGCTGGCATATATTTTACAGGTTTTCTGCTTCACACAAAACCAGCATTTTATTTAATGTTTCCACCTGCTAGCTAGCCCTCTTGCTTTAACTGCTCGATCTGTGGCCTCCCTGTTTTCAAAGACATCTCCAAGATTGTGTGTTACTTCATACACAAACCTTAACTCCCACACACTGCTAATGTTATGCTAAAACCAGATCCACTCTTCAAAACAGCAGATAATTTCCTCTGTGAAAAGTCTTCGGTATTCAGTAAATTTTGTTCCACAAGACAAAAACCCAAAACAACCCACCACCACCAAACAGCTAAGCAACCAATAAAAAAATCTAAACAACCAAAAAAAAACCAAAGGCACACATGCTTTGAAGGGCTACCTGGCAGAGAGCTCTTTCCTTAGGTGAAGCTGCTCTGTCTTGGTTCTCCTTAAGTTGCCTGCCATTCGAATAAAGTCCTTGTATAGGGATTCTTTATATTTTTCTAATAGATGAAGTTTCTGGATCCAAAGGTGTCTTTTTTCTCCTAGTTCTTGCTTGAGAACCTGTGGAATTTTGAAACTGAGTTACCACGTGCTTAGACATGGAGCAGAGCCCAAGTAACCCAGAGCACCAGTGTACATGATGGGAACCGATTTCCCCCATTTAGTATCATCAACTACATCCAACATTATCAGCAATAAAGAAAGTGGATGATTGATGATATTTTCTAATCTATTCACACAGCATCTGGTTGGGGAAGGGGAGTGGGGAGAGAGAGAAATGAGGAAAAGTACAGTTTAATAAGGAAGAAATTATAAAGGAGAAATGGGTATTTGCTTTGTACAGAAAGTGTTTTGTGCAGTCTAATAGGTTAACAAAACTACCTAAACTTCACTTAAAATCTTGCTCCTTGCTCCTGAATTTGATGTCATGTGGAGCAGACAGGCTAACACTCCTGCCAAGTGTTAATATTTATGATTTTTTTAGATGGAGCCATGCATAACAGTTTGCACAAAAAAACCCGTAAGCCTTCCGTATGGCAGTTCAATTTGACAAATGCCTCCCACTTTCTTCAAAAGGTTACTTCTACATTAAAAGCCACTCAGCCTTTCTTTCTGGACAGATCCAGGGTACGCAGTTAGCCCACTTCATCCCTTGTAAAACAAATACACAACAGAAAATATTTATGGAAAGTGTGTCAGAAGATTATACGGTGCATAAGGGAGCCTTTACAACTTAGCCCAGAAAACCTCCATCACAAGACACCCAGATACAGCAACAAAACCCATATCTCATAAAGGGAAGTGTTAATAATGACTATCTTGCAGGAAGCCCTAAAACAGATCCTTTAGACTTCTGTGACTCTTTCCTCAAAGTACAACTAAGTCCATTAGCACCGAATTGACTATGTATTACAGCAAAATAAAAACCACACAAAACCAAACCCAAATAAATCCATATTTCAGTTTGTCACGTGTCTAAGAGATGAAATCTGTCCAAGGGATGACGCCTGTGATAAAGGCTTTCAGCTTTACCTCCAATTTGTGGGAAGAAAAAGAGAAGAGGGTAAAAATGAAGTGTCAAGTAACAATGCATCCTCTGGATTTCTCTGAACAGTGACTTGTAGTATAAAGTGCTGAGAAAGAAGAATCCAGGCCTCTTTCTCTGACCTTGTTCAACTGAACATACAACAGAGTCCTCAGTTTTTAAGGAATACTTAGAGTGAAACAGAAATTAGGTAAGAATGAGGTTCTTGTTTTGGGGATTTTATATTAGTTCCAAGGGGAAAACATCCTACAGCTATGGGCCACATTAACTACCTGCAAGCTAGACTCTAAGGTTATTCACGAGCTTCAAATAACAGAAAAAACCCTAGCAAATCAAGTATCATGTCAAAAAAAAGCCTGAGCAGCATTGCTAGATAGGTTTACTAGGATGACATGGGATGTAACCATGTGCAAATACCCACATCTTGAAGATCAGTTTCTCAGGCAAGGCAGGCAGCACTTGCTCTTAGAAATAACATGTTTTTGACACATAAGTGATACAGGCTTATCAGGGCACATGCACCACTGTCTTATCTTCCAGCAGAAGAATGAAAAAGTTTTTCATGTCCCATCTGTATATGCTTAAATATATGTATATATGCACAAAACCACAGACACACTTAAAGTTTACTTTATGTATAATATGCTTTAAAACATACTTTAAAAAATACAAAAACTTCGAGGAGCAAAAAATATTTCACGGGAAATGGTAGGGAAGTGTTTAGGCTTCAAGGGATAGTACATGTTTCGAGATTTAATTTCATTTTTTTTTTAAATCTACTGTTGCCAACTCTGTATACCATGGATCCCAGGATGGGACCTTGTATTTTTTAAGAATCTTGTTCCTCCTCAAGCCTCTGTTAGCTTAGTTTCCAAATGCATTGCTCTCTAAGAGCCAGAATAGGATTCATTTACTTTGATCAACTCCAACAACCACACCAAAAGTTTTTAACTTCACATGTTCAACAAGAACATGATGCCAACAGGAAAGGTAAGTAACAAGCATTTTTCAGCTGTGACAGCTTGGAAGGAAGACCTTTTTGGTCAAGATAAAAAAGTTACAGCAATGTACAAGCCAACAGTTTCCTAAAATCTACCCCAAGTCACACCAGGGTGAAGGAAAAGCCAAAGAAAAAGCCAATGAAAAGCCTTCAGGATTTACATAAAAAAAAAGAAAAAAATAAAAAGAAAAAAAAAAAAAGCTGGCTGAAGGAGTGGATGGCTCCAATAATTGCTCCTGCCTGCCCAGGAAAGATAAAAGGGGCAGATACAACATTTTGCAGCACTAAAGGAAAAGAAGGGTAGCTTTTTGATTAAAAGCTAACAGATTAAGGTAGTACAGACTGTGACCTGCTAATACCCTAGTGGGATGAATTGAGGTTTTTTTTGCATTTATTAAGGAGCCAAAAGACAGCATTAATATACCATTTGGTGAAGTTCTCTGCAGCGGTGTTCTTGACAATAGATGAGCAAGAGGGAGCAGGTTAGAAAAAAGCTACATCCAACAAGATGAAAATTCAGAAACTATGCCGTTACATGGGAGTGGAAGAGGGAACAAGAACAAGATACCAGAGACTGCTGCTACCACATGGGGAAGTATTTTTGCCAGTTACCTTGTGCAAAAGTCTTTACTTTCAAGCCTCGTAAGAGTTATAAGGAATAGTAAAAATACACATGCTTTTAACATAAGTGTTTTTGTAGAGACTTTTCTGTGTGTCTAGCAAAAGCAGAACTATTTTCCTTTCAAAAGAAAGCAAACCCTATGAAGGTTATCTTAAAGAAATCTTGTTATAAATTCACCTGTCTCCTCCTCTTGATGGTGAAATTGACTACTACAGTAGCTGGATTCAGAGCACAGGGGAAAAAAATAACCAGGTGCTGGGAGGCACACAGAAATGTACACTGGGCAGAAAAGCTTCATAGCTCATGCAATATAGTGTTGCCATGAGATCACATTTTTCTCTTCAAATCAATTTGTTTCATCTACCCTTTCCCTCAGGCATAGCTTTAACAAAGTGAGCTTTTGCACAAGACACATTAGAAAAAGTACAGCACTTATGCGAAAAACAATCATCCTCCTTCTGCTTGAAAAAAAAAAAACAAAAAACAACCAAACAAAAAAACCACAAGAGATTTCTCTCCATACAGCAGTCCATTTAGGGTCAGAGATAGCTAGGACCTTAAGTAATCAATATACATAGTATGCATTAGTAAGATACCCACCTAAAGCTTTTACACAGCCCCACTATTTCATAAAACAACTCCAGAAAAACAGTTACTTACGACAAGTTTTCTTTCCCAAACCTGTTGCATGTTCACATCAGCATCTTTTACCCATTGTAAAGAAGTCATTACAAGCTCCTCTGCTTCAGAGGCTTCCTCTTGCTGAAAAACAAAGACAAACACCAAAAACCCAAAAGCTAAAAAAAAAAAAAAAAAACAAACCACCCCTCCAAAATCCTAAACCTTGGCCTTACTAGCAGTAGTCTGACACAATGCTGTCCAAAATTACCAAGGTTTAAATTATAGTGTTAGAGTAAGCACCAAGTGATATTGTTAGAGAAAGTATACCCTCCCCCATTCTGAAAAAAGCTATTGTTTTTTTCAAAAGGAGTAAACATGGTCTGATTATCAATACTTGGGGAAATTATAAATTAAATGCTGATAGAAGACCAGATCCTTATTCATAAAAGCTCAGCCACTGACCATGTTTTGCATGATAGTCTTAAATTTTTCTCCTGCATATTCAGGTCCCTGAAGTAAAACCAGCACTTCACGGTCCAGCATTTCATCCAGGGTCGTCCATTCAGTCTTGGTAATCTTTGAAGAGGTGGAAAAGCCAACTAGTTTATTTTGACATCTCTTTATTACTAACCAGCATCAGTGACATTTAGACTTTTCTGAAGTACCTCTGCATTGTATTTACGAGAAGGTCAGAGCTACCAAAACTTGAAGTTTGTAAAAGCTTTTCAAAGCAATCATGTCATGATGATTAAAAAAAAAACAAAAAACAAGCCAGCCAAGTTGTTGAGTGTTCCAACATAAATTTTCATTTCCAGAGTAGGCAAGAGGAAGTCAATAATTAGTTATCTTTATTCAGAAGAGACTTTACCGAGTGGTGAATAAGCAAGCGTTACTTGCTTTACAGGTCATTTGGTGGAATCGTGTCTCATTACAGCAATTTAGGGATAAACACAGTGACTCACTGTGACTCTTGGGAGCTGCAATAGGGGACAATATGCTATACTTGAAACAGAGCTGCCTAGTCAAGTATACCTCTCATTTCACGGCCTGTAGTTTTAGTCCACTAGTAGATTTTTTTTTTTCCTGTTGCAAATGCCAACTCAGTGAAGTTTTACAAGGAAAAAAAAAAAAAAAAAAATCACTGCAATAGCATGTATTTATTATCAGCTCTGCTGCACAGTTTGTACCTGAAGGAAAAACAGCACTGTAAGGAAGGACAGGACTCCATGAAATGTCTTTAGGGAAATGGGCACAGAATAGCTTAGACAAAAGTCTGAGACAAAACCATAACATACATATAAATTGCTTTTTTCCAGTGTTTCTCCATTTCAGTGTTGGAAAGCTATGAGAAAAGTAAGTTAGCAACCAAACTTTCAGTGTTTATGAAGTGTGTCTGATCAAAGTATAGTTTCCAAAAGTCACCAAGTCACCTGCCAGGTGTTCTACAGAGGGTACAGGGGACACTGCAACTCAAAACCAACAGGCTTAACTGCAGTACTAAGATTTTCTCAGCCTGTGCCAGATCCATCAGAAGGACTCCTTTCCTGTGCCCCTCTGAGCTGCTATGCAAAGACCTCAGAAAAAGAGCCAAAACAAAACAGAAGCCACACACACAAGAAAGAGAAGAGCTGGCCAGCTCTGAAGCATCTGAAGGTCAGTCTCCATCGTACCTGCTGAGGGACGAGGGAATGACACTGCAGACAGACTCACGTCAGAATTTCTAAAGGGTAAATTAGATGCTTAGATTAAATTAGATGACTGCACTGCAGTCTTGTCAAGATGCTTACTCTAACGCTTTATTTTCTTTTTCCTTGAAGTTTAACATAGCGAAAAAGAATTCTCCCCTCCTGCAACTGAAAAACATTGTAGCTGGCATAGGCAGTACAAGAAACAACAGACAGTTATTTCTTCAGCATATTTGGAAGTTTGTATCATCTCGTATGAGTCTGCTCTTCTGCCAGTTAAATGCATGACCTTCCAGCTCTTCCAGATTTACTTTGTAGGACTCACTATTTAGGTCTTCAAGTATTTTGTTTGCTTTTCTTTGGGCTTTCTTCAATGCACTTGGGACAATATCATAACCTTCATATTCTCTGCTTCCATGCTAGGATTAATGGCTTCCATTTCAGGGTTATATAACAATCTACAAGCAATTATCTTTGTTCTTTTACTCATGCAAGACAACTGGCATAAGATTAAAGAAAGATTTGATTCATACCTCAGAAGACTGTGCAAGTTCCAGTTCACAGTGCAGTGAATTTCCTTCTGGAATATTACTGTAAAATTTACAAAACAATGGGAAACTCAATCCATTTCTAAAAGAAGCAGAAAAAACTCAAACAACATATCAGCCCTTTTTGACTTTTGATGAACCATGTTTCCTTGGACTTGTTTACAATACTCACGAGATCAGCTCTTGCTGCATGTGCTGCATATTCTCCAGTAGCTTATTTTTTTCTGCCCGCAAAGTCTAAAACATACATCAGACCTGGTTAGGGTGTTAGTTTGTCATGCAGTATAGGATACACATGCTTTCCCCTTACGTAGTCAAAAAATAAACTTAGACCCATACCTCTATTATTGAGGAACACTCCACAATGGTTAACTTCAGTTCTTTGATGTCTTGCTCCTTCTACAGAAATTGGGGAAAAGGAAACACAAAGAAATATAAAACTGACGACTAGCACAATGAAGTGATTTGTAATATTTACAGCCTATGATGCTTTGTAACCAAAATAATACTATACTCAATCCTACATCACAGCAATACACTGTGCAGTAGTAGGTATGATTTAGGTTTCAGCAGCAATCTAATTAAGTGACACAAATTCAGAGGAATACAGTCAATTACCTAGCATATGCTAACAGAAAGCATTCAGACTTTTTCTATGTAACTCCTAAAATTATGGAGACAGAAAAATTCTTTCCAGGTGTTGTATTTTAATTCATTCCTTATCTGGCTTCTGTACTAGCAGTAGCAGATTAAACTAGACAGAACCACTCTAGTTCTGTATGAAAACCTGGACCATTTATGCCTGGCATGGGTTTTAAACCCAACTGACCCTTAAAGCAAGTTGCAGTGTTCTGAGTTTACTCTCATTAGTTTTCATGATTAAAGGCATAGAGTGTAGTGCTCTGCAGATTTAACAGATTCTATTGTAGAAAGGCTGACAGAGAACACGTCAATCCTCACAGTAAGACCGAGAGGTGAGTGGAAGTAGTAGGTTTCTTGGCATCACAAACTAGCAATGGACTTCAGTAATGTTATGGTGTTAAAATAGAAGACACTGCACAACAAGCAGAACCTCCCTTAGAGAAAATACGGATTTTAAGTAGGAGCTTTGGTCCTTTCCCCCCTTTTATGACTTCTTCCTACTTTTCCTCTTCAAAAATAGTTGAGGTTTTTGAAAAAGTTGAAATATATAGAAAGTTAAGTAGGAAAAGTGAGGTTATAGAACCAGATTTCCAGCCTTGGCAGAAACAGTTGATGTATAGTACTGAAGGCTGGGAAAAATAAGTAAATAAAGTGTTTTCTATCTCTGGATACCTTCTGCAGGCCTAGAAAAGAAAGGTTGTAGTAGTAGTTTTCAGTGACCATCAATCCTATCCAATCTACCTTTAGATAAAGACCTATAAGAGGGGGGTTTTCTGTTTGTTTGGTGTGGGGTTTTTTTAGCTGATCCCACAGATCCTAATGCCAGCAACCAAATTCATTTTTCCACACCACTTTCTTCAAGACTATACAAACCACTCACCTTTATCTACAAAAGCACACAGTCTAGCAGTCTGCTTTCAAAATTCCTATTTAGTCAATAGAATAAAAAAGCCTTTTTAAAATAAAAGAGTGGTACAGAGACCACAAAAGCCTAGAGTCATTCAAGGAGGAAAAAGTGAAAGCTATTTTAAAGGAAAAAAAAGTTAATTCATTTGTGCCCTTAAGCTGCCTCTATCATAAAAAGCCCAAACCCAACCAAACCTATTCAAAAAACACAGCAACAAAATTATCACATGGATCACATGCTCTTCTGTCACTAGCTGAACTCGGCTATACTAATTTTTTTGGAGACAGAAAAAAGTCAAATATTTCATAAGCTGATTTAGAGCATACTCTGCTAAACAGAAATCCATTAGCTTAGAAGACAACGTGCATAATTCATTAATCCAGAGAACGCCAACAACCTTACATAGTTTTATGTCCTTGTTTTCCAATAAAAAAATGCAAGTTTAAAAACAACATCAAAAAAGTTTATTCTTTAGCAAAGCCTAGATTACACCTCAGTAATAAGAAAGGACAAATTTATTTTTGCTATTGGGCTCCAAATCATCATTTCTAGTTTGACAAAAAAATTAAGCAATTTAAGTAAAATACATGACGGCAAGGATCTTCTACAGGTACCTTCTTTTACCAACTTTTCTGAAGTTTGCCATTTTTTTGTTTTAATAGGTTGTGATTAATTTTTTTCTTTTTAAAAATGAAAGCAAAATCCTGAAACCTTTAATAATGCTGACTCATAACCAGGTCCTAAAGCAGATCTCACCTACTTTGAAGTCATTTATAAGATCAGGTTCTGTAGTGGGAGAAGAGTAGAATTAAAAGTGCTACAGTGAAGACTATTGCCATGCCTTTTCACAAATAATCCCATAGTCAGTATTTTCAGTCAAGACAGTAATGAAGTAAAAGCAACTAACCTGGATCAAGCTTGCCTCTTTATTCACCACAGTGGTCTCATAGACATGCGCTTGGATCTGAAGAATGAAGAGATAAAAAAAAATTCCAGTTATCAGTATGTACTGCAATACAAATCTGTTCTTATCTCCTACACTTTGAAGGGGAAACATATATCAACATTCCTTGCTTAGGAAAATCAAATTCTTCTTTGAATACCTCAGAATGTCCAAACCATGCACACAGTTAAAAGTGAAAGCATTCTCTGCTTTCAGTCACCTTTGTTTCCTCTTGGCTGTCCAGGCTAACATTTTCATCAACATCAGCCAAAGCATGACTTTCTAATATATTTTATCAAATAGTGGTGAAAAAAATTTCCTAAAAGTTTAGCTTAAAAAACGAAACTATGGAATTTTTATATTACCCTGCATTTTAGACTCCAGACAGCAATTTTCTTAGTCAAAGCTGCCGCCCTGACCAAGCTACGATTACATGAGAGTTCTTTAATACAAACAGGTTCAGGGGAGAGACAGAAACTTCCCTCACTAGACCCGAGTAAACTATAAACTTTCTTCTTGTTCCTCCTACACTTGAAATGCTTACTTGAAGCTCTGCTATGGTTTTAGACAGCTCCAAAATCTTCTTTTGAAGTCCATCGGCGTCCATGCTATTCCTAATATTCTGAAAAAGATACAGAGTGTTTAGGCACAGCTGAATGGATTGACACATATTACAGCACAGAAAGGACATGGCCTTGTTGGAATGGGTCCGGCAGGGGGCCAGAGCACCTCTCCTGTGAGGACAGGCTGAGAGAGGTGGGGTTGTTCAGCCTGGAGAAGAGAAGGCTCCAGGGAGATATTACAGCAGCCTTCCAGTACTTAAAGGGGACCTGTACAAAAGGAGGGAGAGGGACTCTTTATCAGGGATGAGGGGTAATGGTTTTAAACTGAAAGAGGGGAGATTTAGATTAGATGTCAGAAAGAAACTCTTTCCTGGGAGGGTGGTGAGGCACTGGGACAGGTTGCCCAGGGAAGCTGTGGCTGCCCCATCCCTGGAGGGGTTCAAGGCCAGGCTGGATGGGGCTTGGAGCAACCTGCTCTGGTGAGAGGTGTCCCTGCCCAGGGCATGGGAGGGTTGGAACTCCAAGGTCCCTTCCAACCTAAACTGTTCTATGAGTCATTCTATGACAGCTTCTCTTTGAATAAACTAGGCAAAATGATATCTCCACCCCCAAGCTACCACCTACTCTAAAACACCACCATTTCTACACATACGTTGTATATGCTTGCCCCACTGAAACTCTTTCTGCTCCTTCCCCCCCCCCCATTTCTTCAGAGCACTATTAAAAGGAGAAACCTCGAGATGTGACTTACAAGCACTACCAGACCTAGAAAGCTAATGATAATCTTTCACATCTGTGGAAGGAGAATTATTGTTGCAGAGGTATAGTTTAATAGATATTTGGATTTATGAGATTTTTGAAAGACTAATCTTGAGCGTAAGTGTGCAAAGAACAATGACCAACATGTTGTTATAATAGATCCCTGAATCCATAAGGTGCTTCTTTTCAGTAAAATTTATGATTTATCCTGTTTCTTATTTCATCCTAATTAGTCTAAAACGCAGGCTGAAACTAAGTTCTAAAACATTTTATCACTTGATACATCTGTGTTTATAAAATATTTCCTTTAATGAAAGAAATGAAAGTAAGAATGAATAGCTCTCCTCTGAACAAAAAAAAAAATAATAAAAAGAACAAGAAAATACAAGAAAAGAGAGAGGGCCTAGAAATATAGTTCTATGAGCAGTATATTCCCTACAAGCTTCCTGCAGGTCCTTAGCCAGTGGCAATGGATCCATCTGTGAGTGGAGGCCCCAGCCACTGCATTTTTTGGGGGAGTTAGAGCTCTATACAGGGCTCCTCCTTTGGATCTTAAAAGGGGGAAACTGAAGCGAACATGAAAAGAAAAAGAGTGTTAGATGGAGATTGCTTCAATATAGAGTTAGTATATTTATAGCTGTGTTAACTAGAAATATTTGGAATTTGTCTATAAAGCTTTGAAAGACATGAGTGGGGAAGCTGTCTTTTCTTGCCCCCTTGCTTCCCCAACACTGTATCCTTACCTACCCCACAAATGGAAAGACTAAAGCACAGCAACTTCAAGATATGAAGTTTTGTAAGTCATCCATGTAAGATATTTTGATAACCTAATTAGCATGGCAGCCTTCAAAGTCTGATAAACATTTCACTTCTTAATGGTGAGCTCTTAACTAGACAAGAACACGTGCTTGCAAAGTTGTTATTTATTTTACCTCTTCTTGGAGAGAAGTAATTCTGTTGATGAGAGACTGATTTTCTTTTTCCTGATCAGGTTTATTAAAAAAAAAAAAAAGAGAGAAAAACAAAATGTTGTTTTCAGCATGTCAAGTTCAACATACAAAGCCAAAAAGCAACAGACCACAAACGCATCCAGAGCCTAATATGAAGCTGAAGCTGTGGTGTTGCATTCCTTTGCTTCAGACAGCAGAGCAAAAAGGGGAGTGCTGAGGCTGGTCCATCTCATGAGCCCTCAACTGAAGGCTCTGACCACAGGCATTTCAAATGAGAGCTAGATGTAGGCCACTAGATTATAGGAAGAAGGTATTCAATGCCAGAGTGAACAAGTCTAGTCGTGCTCATGCTTGACCTAAGCCAAACCTGGAAAGCCTATGCACCACACTACACATTTTTCATGTCAGACATGAAGAAAGGTAACAGTATCCCACTTGGCCTCCACTGCACAGGGAACAGTAACTAAGGGACTTGAGCACAAGTACAAAGCTTCTAATAATATTCCTCTCTCCCACCGTGCCTTCTTCTCATAAGGTGAATTATGCACATAATCTCAAATTAAAGCAAAAATATGCACACACTGCAGTGGGATAACACCAAAAAAATCCTGTGTGTTCTTGCTTGATATGAAGATATTTTTTTTTTTTATTTCTAAATACCAGCAGTCAGCAGAGCTATGGAACACCAGTTTATAGCTATACCCAAACAGCAGGACTCGGGGATGCCGCTGCAGTATGAACAACATGTGCAGCAGCAGGGCAGATGTATGTTCTCCAGAAAGCCTATACTCTGGTGTCTAGCAACACCTGCTGAAGCTGCAGCCACATCAGCCTTACAGTCAACACAGGCTTTGCTACTCAGACATTTGGGGTACAATTCAGATGCTCTTTGTAGGGAGGTTGTGCCCTTTGAGACATGCCAAGGTGTGCTGCCTGGCTTCCAGCTGTCAGTGCCAAATGGACAGGTTTCTGGTAGGCCCTTGTCATATCTGCCAGCCTGTATGGACATTAAGAGTAACCTAGGATGGTTTTGGAAAATGACTCGTGTGGACATCTGAACAGTCTTCTGCCCCTGCTGGTTCTAGGGAAGTGCTGTGAATTTCTGGCATAACATTAGCTTCAAAGCAGACAAGGCTCAATGACAGCAGCATGAGACCTACTGTCTTTAAGCATAATTATATGCAAGAGTGGTCCTTTTAATTGTTTACTTCATTGTAACTGATAATAACATGAAGAACCTCCCATGCAAAACTTCAGTGCTTTTGTAACACTAATAAATCACATTTCAAACATTCTCAAAAAGCCTCAATATATAGAGAAGGTCATACTGCAGATTTTTACATATTGAGCGGTCATGACATTGTACAACATCTCATATATTGCTGAAAGATGCTCAGCTCATATGTGAGCTGAGAAATAAGAGCACCTACTAGCTGTTTATTCTGGCAGAGAATCTGCTGTCTTGTCTCTTCTGACAGGTTCAGGTTGTTTTTTGTGTCTTCTAGTTCTTCTTCCAGTGATTTGGCTTTCAGCACAGAATACTGGATGCTGCACAGAGGGAAGTAAATTCAGAGAAACTTTAGCAAGTAACTGCTGGTCAAAATAGCAGGAACAGTATTTTTAGAAGCCACCAGGGACTTTAGATACTTAACAGAAGCAAATCAAGTTTAAGCCCATTATTTTTGTCCACTAAGCTTATGGACTTTTCCTCTATTTATCACTCCCTTCCACTCTCACAGAAAGGACTGAAAGCCTGGGTAAACACAGCATCCGAGGTAGCATGCTTTTGTTTGCATCCACCTAACGACCTAGCTTGTTGCAATGAAGTATATCAGATTACTTGAGTACATAATGAAGTATTGTAAAGATGAGTTTGCTAGCAATTATGGAAACTACTTCAGTTCAGTTCCGATAAGCTCTGCATCATTTTCTTATCCTGATCTGATACCCCAAACAATGTATATTTAACTAATTGGGCAAGGCCCTTTTCCCGGCTAGCTCTAGGCTGCAGAACACCCCAGAGCACGTGGTCCATCGTGAGGGCACATGTCCCTTGACAGCTACACTGCAGGACTCTTGCCTTAATTTCTCAGAAGATACTGGGAACAGTTTTGCAGTGGACATAACTGTATCATATTTGAATTTGTTGGGTCAGATGAGCATTACAAACTCGCTGTAACAATTGGCTCATACTTGTGGCATTGATGGCTTCCCAGGCTGCAGCAATACTAAGCTAGTGAGACAACTCACTTTACTTCACAGAATCACCTAGGTTGGAAGGGGCCTTTTAAGATCATCTAGTCTAACCAATAAAAAAAAAAAAAAAAAAAAAAAAGAAAGAAAACTAACAAAAAAACCCCGAACCACCCAAACAATAAAAAAAACCAACCCAAACCCACAAACAAACAGAAAAAAACCCCACACAAACCCCACACCACACTTAAAACACCAACCCAACACTAATCCATGTCCGCAAGCACCATGTCAACTCCTCTCTTGAATACTTCTAGGGATGGTACCTCAACCACCTTCCTGGGCAGCCCATTCCAATGCCTGACAACCCTTTCAGTAAAGAAACATTTCCTAATATCTAACCTGAACCTCTGTGACCTGGGAGAAGAGACCGACCCCCACCTCTCTACAGCCTCCTTTCAGGGAGTTGGAGAGAGCAGTAAGTCCTTTCCCTCAGACTGAACACCCCCAGCTCCCTCAGCCTCTCCTCATGAAGCTTGTGCTCCAGACCCCTCACCAGCTCCATTGCCCTTCTCTGGACCCGCTCCAGCAGCTCAGTGTCTTTCTTGTGGTAGGGGGCCCAAAATTGGACACAGTACTCGAGGTGGGGGTCTCACCAGTTCCGGGTACAGGGGGAGAATCACCTCTCAGGTCCTACTCACCACACCGTGGCTGACACAGACCAGGATGCTGTTGGCCTTCCTCAAGGGACTAGCAAAAACAAAGAATAATTTATATGCTCATTTCCCCTCTGCTTGGCAGCAAGCGTGTGGTCTATGATTGGAAGCCCTCCAGTGCTTGGCTGTTCTCTTGATAATATTACGATGTTTTCTTTTTTAATTTGTTTTGTTTATTTGATTTTTCTTTACCCTAAGATTTTGCTCATGTGCACCTGCAGCACCTCATGCTGCAAGAGCTAGGCTATAAGATGAACGACTGATTTTATAAGAACGAGGAGGAACAGAGCAGAACAATCAGGCAAGAGAAACCTTACAGATACTACATTAAGTCAAGAAAGTTGCTGTCATGAAGCACCATTAAGGCTAAAAGCATAAAGCAAGGCTGGACCACCTGGAAGATAGGTCTGCCCATGGCCATTACCCTGTATACCTTGTCCCCTCAGGGTCTCCCACCTTTTTATTTGTTGATGCAGATCCTCATTATCTGCCAATAGCTTATTATTGGTCTCATCCACAGCTTCCAGCGTGAGCTTCAGCTTGATGTTCTCTTCCTGAAGCTTTTGGTTGTTGTACTGCAGGTCCGCAACACAGGTTATCAAGTCGGAAGTCTCCCTGCTCCAGTAACAAAGTCAGGAAAGATTGAGAAAGGTGATTTGATTTAATTTAGATTTTTTTTTAAATTGCTATGTTGTGCTGCACTGATTAGAGAGGTGAGAGGACACACCACAGAAGACTTACAACACTTCAGTGTCTAGTCATTTGCTCTGCACAGACATATCAGATCAGATCTGCAATTCTACAGAAATCAGGAACTGCTTTGTTTTTAAGTTTTTTTTTGGTAATGCTCACTGCAATTGAAGTATAACAAGTGCCCCATCTGGATGTCTACATGACAGCATATTAAGCTGTTGCTAATCACCTTTTAAGGCCACCACTAATACTTTTGGATTACCTCCAAGATTTCTGGATCGTTTTTTTTCCCCTTGAACTATCCTCCATTTATGCTTTCAACTGAAACTTGATCAAGGATCACCCTTTTGAGATCCTGAGAAATTGTGTACGCAGATTTTAAGATTTCTGACTATGCATAAACCACAAAAATTAACAAACACCAGAAGTTTCAAAGAGAATTTGTTAATAGCGAAGTGTAAATCAGTCATGACTATATAAAAAAACCCAAACAAACAAAACAAAGGGCCAGATATTTAGGACATAGTCTTCTATTGTCACACACCGAAGAACTTGGGAGAAGGAAGGAACCAGTTTAAAAAGGAAAAGAAACACATGACAAAACTCTGACCACATGGAATTAAAAAGGCAAAAGGACACATAACGACCAAGATATCCAGTAGGAAAAATTGTTAATGTATTTTTAAGCCTGAGCAGAAGCTGTGGGGAAGAAAGCAATAGCATCAAAAACTAGTGCATACTAAGGTCAGCATTAGAAACTCTGACAAGACAGTTTCTGAAATAGTGGTTCTAGGAATTACTCAAGTAATTCAAAGCTAGGAGTACTAAATACTGAGAAAGAACTGTTTAAATGGACTTACATATCTCCTTTAGACACATCACCTCCAAAGGCTTCCAAGCTTCCTGATGTAACATTCATTGGGACATGCATCTTTTTTGCTGAAAGAGGTGGAGTTTTTGGTTATAGAGTAAGAAAGTGGAATTTTCTTGAATAAAATCAGAGTTAAATGGTCTGCACCTTCAGAGATGGTTTTATGCACTTTAAGTTCCAGGTCTTCCATGCTTGCTGTTAGTTCCTCAGTGGCATCATCTTTCCTGAAACAATGAAGCATCAAGTCACAAAAATCAGCGAGCAATGATGATACTAGATTGCTTACCAACTTTGTAACATTTAAAATGTCTCAGCCAAATCCCACACTGTGGTCACAGTATCCCGATACCATCTTTGTTCCAGAGTACAGAAGGTGCAAGCCACAGGAGAACTTTCTACTGTCCTGTTTTCACAGAAGCTTTTATGAGATAGATTGATAAAAAGTTATTACCATTTTCTCTTACAGTCTTCAATCCACTCTTTCATGATAGCATGGTATGTTTCCAGGTCCATGGAGACATCTTTCTTATCTGGGTCAAGCATGTTGCACAGCTCTTCAAGACCACTATCTTCTGATCCCCGACTAGTTGTATGCCTCAAAAAATCAACTATCTTGGAAACTGCTACTTTTCCTAAGAATAGATACAGATGTTCATGTGCCAGACTCTGAAGTCTAGTAGGTCATTATAAAAAGCTATTAAAGTGTATGCCACTGATCTGCACTGGTTTTGTGGACTTCAGTTTAAGAAAAACAAAAGTTGACACTACTATGCTGCTACTTCCAGGTCTCATCAAATTGGGTCAACCCTGTGACTGACATTATCTTACCCTGCTCAATGACTCCTCAATGACTCAGAGGAGTCTCTCTCAGAGAGCATTCTCTCATGCTCTGACTCTTTTCTAACAGGAAAAATATCTAAAAATATAAGCAGTCATTTCCAATAAGGTTGATTTCTAGAAACATGTTGCTCCTTGACACTAGAACTCAGCAAAGATCAGCTGGGGAGGGAAGGGAAGGGAAGGAGGTGGGAGGAGACAGGCACCGCGCAAAAGAGGCACAGATATTCTGTATCTGCCACACACAGAGACACCTAAGGAACCTAATCAGTCTACACACATCACAAATTGGCATATCTCAGGAATCACAGCATGATCTCAGCCTTGAAAATTTCTTGGAAATAAAATGGAGCAATGAAAAGTCACTGGCAAACCTGTACGCTCTGGGTCACACGCAAAGAAGATAGTTGTCAGCAGGTCTTCTTCACAGATCAAGCTCATATCATGCACATCGTCAGCTTTGTACCCCAGTGACTGCTTCCACCCTACAAAGAAAAATTTTGTTGCTGTCCATCTTTATTTGCTGCTCACAGCCACTTTTAGGCACCACAGCTTCTAACTACAATATTATGTTTGTAATAGTACAGGCACACATAGCCTACCACAGTGTGAATGACACTTTTTATTAAAAAAAATAATAATAATTTAAATTATTAAAAAAACCCAAACCAACCAACCAACCAGCTGCATGCCCCCACCAATAAAAACAGAACTTTTATCACCAAATAACACCAGAAACAGTTAATAGCTAGAGCCTCTGTGTTGGGAAGTTGTTTATGCATGTTTGTCAACTCTGGCTGTTCTTTTACATGAAGCAAGCATTTAAAACTTATTACTCCCTCCCTTTTTACATGCACACCAATATTTTTTAAATAGAAACTAAGGTTTTACTCAACTTTTTTTGTAGTCTTACTGGATTTGAGTGATTCTAAAAACATATTGTTTCCGGCTTACGTAGTAAATAAACATCATCTATGTAGGCTGAACGTTCAGATGTCTAGGATCTTGGACTAAGAATTTCTCCTCCCTCTGCCCCCACCAGGATTTTTACCTCTTTCACTGAAAGATAATCCCTTTGGCACAGGAGAATGGGTCACAGCACTTTCTGACTTGTTATCTGATGTGAAGAAATATAAATTTGGACTTGACGTAAGATATTTCTGTTCCTGAGGCCCATCTTTAGATTTGATATTTGACAAAGCACACAGTTTGTTCCATGTATTAGCCTCTCTGGATCTGAAGTAGGGTGGAGAACAATTCTGCATTGGGCATATTGGTATCCATGAGTTGCTGGGTCTGTCTTCACTTTTAATGTTTGAATGCCTAGCATTTGCAGAACAGGAGTCAGAGATATGCAAGAGACAAGGAGACAGCAACTGCAAGTTTGTAGAGACAACACTGTCACTGCTGGGACTGATTAGGTGTGAGCCAGGACTATCATGACTTCTAAAAGTCCTTTTCTTCAGTATTTCTTCTAGATTTTTTTTTATATTGCACTGTGGGCTGTCAAAGTTCTGAGACCGAAACTTTGGTATCTGCAAAGCACGGTTAGACACTTGGTCCATCATTTGAATAGATTTAATCTTTCTGCATATACTGTCCACAGGGTTATGATGCCGCTTGTTAGCTCCATGTTCTGAAGACATTATCAATTCACCTCTTTTGCAGGTTATCTAGAAAGAATGGGGACAAGATATAAGACTCAGGGTGATTAACATACATGTAATCTTTGTGCCAACTTTTCTTTCAGAAGACATGGTGTCAAGTGACTTGAAAATTCTTGGTGTATATACTACCTGTGACATAAACCTTCAGTCATGATGTTTAGCTCTCCAGGGAAGAGCTAAAAACTATTCTTAAACATAATAACCATTGAGGTGGGAGAGGGTAGAGGAATGACAAATAAGAACTGAAGAACTTCCTTCAATCTATCAGTTGACTGTGGTTTTAGATTAATACTTGGACAAATTCATACCAAACTGGGTATTTATTTTTCATATAAAGTATTCATTAAAAAGAAACAAAAATCTAACACAATTTTCATGACTATTACTTCTAACCAGGTTTGTAGCATGTACTTCCTTCCCTGGTTCCATAGCTTTTTACTTAGGTCTAACAGCAACAATTGTCCAGCTACATGTTGAAAGTATACCCTACAGCTATATACATTATCAGTGTCTGATGTCTTCCAACCCTACAAGCCATAGCTATACAAGTCAGCTGAAGTATTCTGAGCCTGCAGCTTTCTCAATACTGTCCCATGACAGGTTTCAGAAGGCAGTATTTAAATGAAGTTAGTTTCAGGAAAATATTAGGCTGTCTTTCAGGGTTTGCGGTTTGTAGGTACGGGCTTGAGGGGGGCAGGGAGGCAGGAAAAGCAACTGCAACAAGAGTTTTAGCATTTCAGAACAAAAGAACAAGAACAAAAAAACAAACACCGGTTGTTTCTTATACTAATTAGCCACAACTACAGCTGTCACACTACCACAGAGGGAATGACCCAAGATACATACCCTACAGAAGCACTTGGGTTCTATATGTATTTTTATTATCTTTTAAAATATTGTCTGGGAGAACAGATATTTCCAATAAGAAATGCACATGTCAAGGCGTGGAAGATGCATTTTGCAGGCATAAAGCCACCTTTCAAGTGAGATATTTGTCTCTACCTTGCAACTTGCAATCTTCTCTTCTGAACTGAGTAGCTGGGAGATTTCATCTGACACTGATCCACTATAGGATTCACTCACAGTTCCTCACCCCCAAAAGAGCATCTGCTGAAACTTCAGCACTAAGAAACACCATCCAGAATAAACCAATGAACACGATCAGACTTGAACAGAGCTCTGTGACAGCCATCAGCAGCTTGGCTGAATCTTTGTCATTGGAAAGAAACAAAAGGGAAACAAGCAATATTATTGAAAGTTAGTTATGACAAGTAGAGCATTATAAAAGTTTATTATTTTTTAAAATAATAATGCATCAGATAAAGGTAGCTGAAAACTCCAAGAATCAAGTTTTAAGCAATATTTTGCAGCCATATACCTACCTTCCAGCACTCTATCACTTTCGACTGCTCAGCTCTGAAAATACACAGTATTGCTACTCTCCAGAAGAATATATGATGTTAAAAAACAATAAACCAAAGCACACGCCAAAATCAACACTTGATTTGAAGTAAGAAGCAGGAAAGCAGTTAGGAGTTCAGTGTATGTTAACTGCTTAACCTACATGACCAACAGCAGCAGCCTTCAGATCTTCCAAGAGTGGATTTTACTCATAGCCAGCCAATCAGAATAGTACCATTACAGACCAGACATCTGTTAGGGGGTAGAGTGGGAGGAAAACAAAACAACAGCCTTACAGCTAGAGCTCATGAGGTGGTGTATGCATGTGAGAGGGATTAACACAGCTGCCCACAGAACACCAGACTCCTCCTCCCTGAAGGGAGTTCCACCAACATAGTACAAATACCAACTTACCCCCAGAAGATATAAAAAGTTCACTGAACTGTGTATTTTTACTTAAACTGTTCACCAGGAAACAAAATGAACCAACATCCCTCTCCTAAGCACTCAGCTCCCTGCTCTTCTTATAGGTAGAAAAAAGTAGTTATTCTGAAAAACAGAAACATGCTTTTCTAGCATTTAACATGTGAGTTGCTACTTGTATAGTCTTATGAATCAAAGATGAAAATCACATGTACATATTTATTAGATTGCAATAAGCATGAATACTCAATGTTTTTATTAAATTGGTTTATTGCAAGCTTTCTGCATATCAGCAGCTTGGTTTTATATATGCAGAGGCAAGATCTCCAAATTTATTTTTCTACTTGTCCTCTAATTAGCAAAATTTACCTTAACAAGCTTGTCTTTAGGCACAGGACTACTTAAAAAAAAAATAGTAAGAATCTCAGAATAGTTTTAGAGAAGACACTGCTTTTTATTATCATGGCTTAATTTAAAGATTTATTCCATAAAAAAATAAATTTCAGGAAGTTGAAGCAGTCTCCTATATTAGAGATAAAGAATGTCTTTGAAAAAAAAAACCAACAAACAAACAAAACTAAACTTAAAAACATTGTAGTTAGATTTAAACATGCTCTGTAAGCACACAAGAGCCCTCAAGCATATAAGCAATCCTTTTTAACTACAGCATGTTTTCAAGTACTGCTTGATTCCCCATTAAATTCCCCATTTAAAAAAAAAGCACACAAACAAACAAACAAAAACAGTCCAAGACATTATACTTACAATAATATATGGAAAAATACCCTCTATTCCTCACTGATACAGCTAGCACAGGAAAACAAACGCTATTCCAACTGTTCCTCTAATCAGGACCACCTGAGTGGTACTTAAATTAGCAGAGGGCTCATTGGCTGGAAAATCAGCTTTACAAGGTACACCTGGTGCTCCTGCTGCTCAGCTCTCGGGCTACGGGGAGGGGGGGAAATGAGCTGCAATGAGGTGCAAATCTCCAGCTTTCTAGCCCTTCTACTTGTGCTCTCACACCTCTCCTGCAGCTGTTGACTGAATTGCCTGGAATTCTAAGGCATCACAAAGTCTCCCTGTCACCCTACTCTTATTTTTAAACAGTGAAGAAAATTATATAGCTCACTGCTGCACCTGAAGCCTGGGATGTTTCTCACTTCTATTAGCACTTCTTTCTTACTTTTCCCACCTGCTGCAAATTTTCAGGCAGTAGCAGAGCTTCCCTCATTCCTCCTATGACAGTTTGAGCAGAGAATCCAGAGAGTCTATAAATTTTGTAGCTCTTACCACTTTTTAAAGGAAGGCAAAAGTTGAAACGTCTTGGGCCGATAACAAATTAAAGGTTCTCTGTGTTATTGCCTGCTCTGCACTTGGTTCTGTGAGCAAAAAGAAGAAAGAGTTTTGTCATTAGGACTGTTAATCAAGTCCTCTTTTTAGTATTAAATTCTCAAAGGAGGTTTGCTGTACAAGTAAGTGGAAATAGAATAATGATGTTGAGGGACTGTTACTATCTGCACAGTACCTACTCACTGCCCTGCTCATCAGACTTTTCCAAGCCCTTGCAGAAATGACACCTCTCAATCTACCACAGGCTAGTTCCTGGAAAAAAAAGTGCTCTTATAGTTGCTTTGTAACTAAAATCCAAAATGTGGAAGTGAGCTGACATTGCTGTTCCCTGTTTTGTGGGAAAACTATTAAATAGAAGTGAAAACTTGGCAGTGTCATCCAGCAGCATTACCAAAGACCATGGAGCTGATGTGTTTGGTTCTGCTTTGATTACCAGATGGGTGTTTTTGACTAGACATTCTTCTGGGAGTAAAGCTGATAATAATATAGAGGTAACATTTCTGAGATCAGACCAACCCAGGTGAGGATATCTTTTCTCTTGTCTTTGAGAAACTAATGTGTATGGGAATATTTTTAACTTAGTGGTTTGACGAGAAGACCTCACATTAAAACAGCACCCCAATTTTTTCATAGCTTGACAGGGACAAGTGACCTCTACTGAGGGAGGTTCATGAAGGTGACGGTTGTTAGTGCTGCTGTACAGCTTCCAGAGTAGCCACTGAGCAGGTGAAGGAGCAAATAACCTTTGCCTACAGACCTTGCCATTTAAACTGAGAGATGGAGAGAAAAGTACTGGCACAGGAAGCAGTGCTTCATTCACAAGGTTTGGGATATAAACTGAATATCCTGATACACTGCTAAAAGTCTCAATGACATACTCTGCCTCCTTCTTGCATTGCTTCAGATGACAAATGCCACGGGACTTTGGAAAGGGTTAAATGTAGCTGTGTAACAGCTAAGCTGTTGATTACTCTGCTTGAGTACAAACTCTGTTAATACAAAATTCACAATAAAGTTTCTAATTTTTAAAAAATAGCAGGTCCTTTCCCTTGCATTCCTTCAGGACGGGTAGAATCACAGGCTCATGTAACAACTGCATCAGCTTGCAGGTTTTCTGCTATTTTATTCAGGTCTTCTAAAAGAAATACTTGTAACTTGCTGTGAGACCATGATTCAGTGATGTGGGGAATCCGGCAGCAGGAAATTCCAACCATCCCCTATTCGTCCAGTGTGCAGTTCAAGTATGTGCAGCTCACAGCCCATCTTTGCTGTGCCACACTATATTGCTTCAAGATTCACTAGAGACTGAGACAGGTAAGCACCGACAGACCTGCTTGAAGTGGTTTCCTATCCACTTTGGGAACATCTGAAATGCCTGTCAGTTCTGATGACCTGGTGCATGAGATAGAGCTATTTATTTTCCCCTAAATTGGACTTTACCTCTACACCAGTGCTTTGTTTCAAACAACGATTATATTTGTTGTCCCATCAGTGTAACACAAAAAGTTACTCTTATTTTAGTAAGATTCCTGTTCTCTGCATGGTGAGGTTAAAATACATGCCATTTGAGAGTGTACGTCATGTTCAGTATGCATGGGCAAAATTGAGGACAAATGTTTTCAAAGTTTAACAAATGTTCATGCAGCAGAGTTCCTAAGTTACTTGATTTGTCTTGAAAACAATCCCCAAGGTTTCCTGTTTGGCATTTAATAACATTTTCCTTTACATCAGTATCCAAATGGGCAACAGGAAAGATGGGGAGCATAGATAAGATGAGAGGTAATGGTTTTAAACTGAAAGAGGGGAGATTTAGATTACATATCAGGAAGAAATTCTTTCCTGTGAGGGTGGTGAGACACTGGAACAGGTTGCCCAGAGAAGCTGTGGCTGCCCCATCCCTGGAGGGGTTCAAGGCCAGGCTGGATGGGGCTTGGAGCAATCTGGTGTGGTAGGAGGTGTCCCTGCCCAGGGCAAGGGGGGTTGGAACTCAATGATCTTCAAGGTCCCTTCCAACTCTAACCATTCTATGATTCTATGATTCTGTTTTGCATATAAATATGTGTATTTATGTATAAACATATCAACCCCCTCTCTTGTGGTATGCACGGGTAAGGAAAAGCAGCCCAAGAGGCTGCACATTTTATAGACCATGCTCGCAGAGGTTGGGCACTTTGTCAAGAACATGGAGCAGGCTGTTTCAGCCTCTGACACCTGACTGTCTGATTTCATGCAGTCTCTCAGTATAACTTGTTTTTTTCCCCTCTCTCCCAATTCTCTCCACTGTTTACAATGAAATGTCAGCATCCAGCTGCTTAGCAGCAGCATGTTTTTCTTGCCGAACTCCATGGGTGAGACTGTGTGACAAACATATTGCTCAGCCAAGAGTAGAGACAACTGCATGCATAATGCTCAGCATAGTTTGTAGCTCTCTAGGTAGCTTCTTGACAAAGACAGAAATCCCCTTTGCCAAGTTCATGGGGGTGGAAGAAAAACTCAGATGACTCCTTGGTCTTTGGTGCTTCTTGTTGTTACAGAAAGGTATGTTCTGCAAGATACAAGGCTGTATAGCTTCTGCTAATGTGCTTTGTAAATGCCTATACTTAGATGGCCAGGTCTCAGCTTGCAAACTGGAGAAAAGTGTTTTTCAGCTGGTCTTTTTTTCTTGGTGTTCACCTCAGACGTGCCCATTACTGAAAAAAAATATTGGACTATCCTAAGGTTCACTGAACTTTGGAAGTAACACCTCTTTCTCTGATGTTTACATCTTTCAAATATTTGTGGATTTCTAGTCTTTCAAGATACTTTTAAACATCACTCTCACCACGTAACATATTTAAATTTACATACAATTATTCCTTCAAGTTTCTTCTCTTTCGTCAAAACACTTCTGAGAACAGTAGTGCCTAGACCTTCTTGTTTTTCAAACTCTTCAATGATAGTTCACAATCTTTTAAGATGCTATTGTTAGCATCTACAAACCAGAAATACACTGTGCTAGGTGCTGTTCAGATGCCAGACAGAACTGAGATGCCTTTCCCAAAGACTTAACAAACAAGCAGCAAAGCACAAAGGAAATCAGAAGAAGCACAAGAGACAAAGGTCATAAGTCTCAGGGGATTTATACCCTGACACCACCAGAATACCACATTTGCTGACATAGCTACTGGCCACCTACACACAACTGCTACACCTTTTACTCAAGAGCAAGCAAAGGATCACTTTAAGCTTACCAGTAGCTTAAAAATAGGCAGAGACTGTAGCCTGTATTTTTAAGGAAAGGTTTGGGAAAGAACACAGTCACGGCACAAGTCAGTGATGTATTTTTGACGTCACTAGGTAAAACTCCACAACATGAGAACTTTTTCCCCACCTCAGCACCAAACTTCAATCCCAAAAATTGGCTTTTAATCATTTACAGTGTCAGTATAAGCAGTCTCTGCCCTTTAGATCATCTTTAAGAATAAGAATAGGTTACGTTCTTTCTAATAAGGGGCCCTGCTGCTACAGCAAGCTTCACTCTACTTCCCTCACTTAGGGTATTGATTATATGCCAAAGCCACTTCCTCATTTATGTGAATCAGCTCATAAATGGCAGGACTGACAGTGAGTGTTTCACGTAGAGCTCATCCTGAAGTGTGGTAGTTTTTTAGTGTGTTATGATCCATAACCCAATTATAGGCTACTTCATTTTTCAAGAGTGGAAACTTATGTATGCCCATACATATCCATGTGTTTTCTTGTGATTGCAAACACCCTCAGTATGTGTGTTTCCTTCCCAAAGTATTGCCTCCTGTTGCTGTTTGAAAATAAAATATGCTACTTTAGAAGTGGTTATATTTCTGGGAAGACTGAGATGACCACCGTCTCATAGGATCATGAAAAGAAAGAGCTACAAAGAAAGAAGAGTCTTTTGAATTTTAATCACTGAAGTAGAATTGACAAACCTGGAGTTCTTTGTTGTGCATGCAGACTTCTTACAGATTTCCAGGAAGATGGTGTCGAAATATATTTTTTGGAAACACCAAACAAACTTAGCATCACTGGTCATAGTAAAAATAAATGGATTTAGGACCCTAAGAATAAGGGAAAGATGAAAATCCTTTGGGAAAAAAAAAAAAGGAAATTCAATTTAGGATTGGGTTCATGTCACCTGATGTTGTCTGTGTCAAGTGCAGTCTGAAGCCACTGAAGAGGCACAGAAATCTCCAAAGGGGAACTTAGACTTTATCTCCTAATGCTCTACACTGCAACCAGAGGGTGCTCTTTGGAGTCCTGTTTCCCTCCATTCTGTAGGAGTGATTCAGCTCCAAACCAAAAGCAGTTAGTGACCTAGGTGCCCTAGGGATCCTGCCTGCCCTTCAGCTGCTTCTCCACAAGTCTTGGGTCTCTTGCAGGCCCTCAGTCACAACTGGCAGACCCATGTGCATGTCTCAAGTGCCCCAGATGGTGTTTGGGCAAGGTAGCCTGTCCTTTCCTACTGGTTGAAATGACACACTTCACTTTTAGATACATTAGTGCCATTGAGACATCTGTTGGTACAACATTAAAACCATTTAATTTAAGAGGATGCTGTCAAGGCCCTATATTTGCTCTTGAGCTAATGGTCATCTGACCCCACAGCAAGCCAGTTTGTATTTTAACTTGTCCAGTCCAGCTTCCTGCTGCCCTTCAGGCATCTGCAAAAAAAATCTCTCTATAAGGAGGCAAGTGGGACTCCAGCAGTACAGCCAGGCTTGGAAGAAAGAGTGACAACAGTGACAACACTAACCCAGCAGAGATCAGACTTTTCAAAGTGGTCAAAAGGTAAGAAAAGGTGAAGCTGTCTTTCTACAGTGTGGTAACAACATACACCTTTATCCACATCTCCATTCTCTTCCCCTTTCCCCACAGTTCCAACAGAAGGGTCTGAGCGAGTTGTCTTCACATTTATTTTGTGTTAACTTGTCTCATTCCATTGGCAGGAGAACTAGGGCTTATTTTCAGCACCAAACACATTCTGTTTTATCTACCACAAGGAGAACCATTGTGAAGAGAATATATTTTACATTGAGCGATACCAAAGGCAGGGGATTAATTTTCACAGACTGAGTTGTATGTTTTGATTCTGGCCCTGTGGTCTGTGCATAAAGAGAGACTCTAAAGTCGCTCTGGAAGAAAACAGGTGAATAGCTTTGTCTTTTCCAAGTCTCTGCTTGTTAAATGTCTCCTGGATGCAATACATAGCACCCTTTTAATGGCTAAGGGTTAAACATCATCAAGAAATGTCTCTGATCTGTTAGAGCAAGAGGAAAAGAGCAGGGAAAATGTAAACTTCCACCTTGAAGTAGATGCAAGTAGAATCCCTTCTTGCTGGCTAGGGTCCATCATGGCATGGCCTTTTTTAAAGGATAAAGGCATATGCTATTATTCATGCAGAATCACACATGATTAGCTCTTTGCTTCTCCGACCCCCACTTCCTGCCTTTTACTGTTTACTGCTCCACTGTTTGACCTGGTCAAGCCCATGATCTGTGCTTTTCTGTCAACCAATACATGAGACAGAAAACTGTTTCTGAGTATCAGGGATTGGTGGGGGGTTTGGTGCTTTTTTAAAAATCTATTCAACTTTGTTTTTTTACTTTTGTGTAAGAAAACTAGATGCAAGAGATCATTAGAGAATCAAGCAAGAAATTGAATCCTATGCTAGGAATAACCTCAAGCTAGTAACACTGGATAAGTCACCTTTTTCTTGATGTTGGCATGTTATGACTGGAGAGTAATTTACTAACTTTTTCAGCTCTCACAATGGATAGCAATCTGATATATGTTGAATTATCTTAGGTAAACACTCAACATCCATATTAATACCTGCTTCTGGGTGTTATCGATCATCTAGCAAGAAGGTGACGTATTGCAAATGCTCAGGGTTGATGCTGATGTATTCAGAAGGTATTCACCTGGCTAATGGGGTGCATCTCCAAGTGTATCCATCCTTCAATCATTTCTCTGACTTCCTGCAAGACTGCAGGTTTCCCTAAGGAGTCATCAGACCTTCTACTTCTCCATCTACAGGGCTTGCCCTTTAGACTCCTCTGCCCTACCAAAGAAGGGGAGGGTACCTTCACTCCAAAGATTTAAAAAGGGACCCCCAAACCTGTAGGAGATCTTATGACGCGTTATCCCAAGAAAAGAAGATTGAAGATTTGCCATTGAACTAACTATGAAGGTGAGTGAGACTCTTTTGGTGTGTGGGAAACATTTACTTTGCAATTTATACTTTTGCATGTGAATATGGTATTTAGGAACTGCAGAGGGTCTTAAAATAACCTGAGAGGAATATACACATAGTTATATTCATTGTGCTTGAAAAAACTGCATTAAATATCATTAATAGCATGATGTGCTCTCAAAACCAGGATGAAATAAAACACTGTGAATCATAAACGCTCTCTGTTGCCCAGCACCGTTATCTGAATAACAACATAGTCTGTACAAACAAGCAGAGATGCAACTTGTTTGCAGAAGATTCCTATTTAATGCTTTCATTTGCATGTGCTGCATCAGTGAACAAACTCCAAGAATCAAACAAGCCTCTCTTGTGACATGTGTGTAATCATGGTTGATGCAAATAGGATGCTAATTTAAAAAATTTTCTTTTCCTGAGGAAGTAGTGATCCACTCTTTGGTTGGTTGCTTGGTTTGAAATGGAAAGTCCCCTAAATCTGCTTGTTGTATAAGCTCTGTCATTCAAGGTTTGGTAAGATCAAGAAAAACTTTATATCATCTTTCCCCTTTAGTTTGTTCATTATTCTCATTTCTGGAGAATCTAATATCCTAGTAAATAGGAGTACAAAGTCTGCTTGCCTTGATGGCAGTCTCACCGGTATGGATCCTTCATAATAAATATGAGTAAAGAGAATAAAGTATGCTTGAATTAACAATCATCCTCCCATCAGATCACTGTGTATTGAAGCTAAAAAGCCACTGTGCAAGAGGTGGTTTGGCAGCAAGACAGGGAGAAAGGAGAGACTGGAAATACCCTCACATCTAGATTTGAAGTTGAGAGGATCTACTGACCTGAAAGGCTTTTCCTGGACCTCATGGTTCTTTGTTCTTTACACAGGGACTGTGTAAACTCTCTACATCTGCAATGGCAATATTCTTGGCAGCATCCTTCATATCTTTCTCCTGGAGTGCACCTCAGGTAAACAGCTTGCTCAGACTGAATGTGCAGGTTCCATGAACCTCACAGGTTGGTGCCATTAAAGTATTTGTACTAGTTAGTAATGGCACGCAATGTTGAAACGTGTCTTTTTTCTTTTTGGTATAAAGGCTCATTTCCAAAGGAGAAACTGGACTCCTCAGGCTATGCTCTATTTGAAGGGTGCACGTAAGTCCCAAGCTCTTTCCACTTTAAGGAGATACCTTTTTCTACCACAGGATTATTCCTCATCTGTTTGTCTTCACACAAACAGTCATCCTTGAGGATGCTGTGCAGGTAGAAGATCTGAGGTCTGCAGAAATGTGTTAATTGTTGTTTCTTCTTCTCTGAAACAGTAGTATTGCCAGTATTATTCTTATTTTGAAAAAAATCAAATGATTCTCCATTGCTTGAAGAAAGCAAGCATTGGAAGAAGAAAAGCAAATCAAAGTACTGAAACTGTATAGAGTTTGAAGCTTGATTGAAAAACTTATTGGAAAAGCAGTTTCCTTATCTGAAATAAGGGGGTTTAAGATGCCCTGGGTATAGTTTTAATTCCGTATTTTCACTCAGGATTTATTAAAACATCTTCTCAAGAAATAGGAGAACACACATTCCTATTACAAGCATCTTGCATTGGAGTTGGTATTAAGACCACAAGCAACCTCTTCTAAGGAGAACTTGGATGTCAGTGTTATCAATATTGTGGTATTAAGGTTGTGTCATTGACCTTTTGCGTTTCTACTGTTAGTCCAGAGTTAAAGAAGCATTAAATATAAGATAAAATTTAGAGCCAAAGAGAGATTTTGTCCTTTGATGCAAACCCATTAAATTTAACCCAACTATTATTTTTTTTTAAAAAAATTAATCTATTCTGAATTATTTCAAAATTAAAAGATATCAGGTAGGGTATGTATTAAGAGAGCAAGTAAAATAGCTCCCTTGGAATTAAAAAAAAATTAATGAAGCCCACAATCCAGAAAGAAATGCAAAAGGGAGACAATACAAATAATAACACCACATAGTAAATATAGGCTCAAAACAACTGTAACTGAAAGAAGTTATAGTAACATTAACAAAATTATTTCTATTCATAAAAGCAAAGAATTTGGCTCTTTTTTCATTTGTTTAAATCTTCCAACTGAATAACGCAACGTGTTACTTCAATATTGACCTGTGTATCATTCTTATTGATACATAAGAAGAAATGTGATTTTTTTTTTTTGCATTTTTTTTTTCATTTTTAAATAGAAATATCCCTTTTAAAGGCAAATTTCCAGCAAAGAGATTGAAGACTCTTGACCATACAGCAGTTGAGATAAAAATAGTAAATTCCTCCCTATGTACAGTTCCTACATCAGGTTAATACAAGAATGAAGAGGGCTGACACACCAGTTCTGTGGAATAAAGTATGTCTTGAGTGTTCTGGTTCAGGATAGGTTTGTGGTAAATTAGGAAAACCCAGGGACGGATTTATGCCTCTCATTTTATCTTTGTAGAAATATTACTATAACTTTGTACTTTGAAAAGACTACTTTAGGAATTGTAAAGTAGGAATTACAACAGATTTGGGAGGTTGTTTTCATCCTTTTCACACTGCTTTTGTAGAGGGACGTCGATTCATCCCAGATGAGAGCCAGCGAAAGGATCTCTATGACAGAATGCAGCTTGGTACGTACATGTGCGCGTGCGTGCATTTTAATCTTTCCTCAGATTATGGAAGAAATCTGTGAAAGCTGGAGGGAATTTGCTTTCCTGGAATTATATTCAAGGAAGCAATTAAGCTCCATTTTGCTAGTTCCTTCATTCCAAAATGCAAATGATAAAGTCTGTCTGACTTCCCTCTCTTGTGTGCCTATGTGATTTCATTTACATAAGTGATGTTCCAGACTGACGTGGCTGTTAAGTGCAATTATCATCAGTACCTTTGACTTTCTTTTTCCACTGGAAAAAATCAAATCAATTTATTAATTGTGCTGAACTGTCAAGCAACAAAAGTAGACAACATTAATCCATGCCAGACAATGTTTCTGGAGGAAACACAATGTTGTAGTGAAGAAACATGAAAAAAGAAAATGTATTTTCTACTTCTAAGGGACTTTCAAACAGCCTCCTTTTTAAAACAGATTGCAGTTTCTTCTGTGTTGGAATATCTATCAGGCTGTCTTTGAGCAGAGAATGTTATAGAGCAGAGGAAATGCCAGTAAACACTAACAAAACATGCATCTCTGATTTTATAATTCTAGAAACACGCAGCCAAAACACAAATCCTTTATCTCTTTCTGAAGCTGCAGCACTGTTCCTTAGTTCCTTATGGAAAGCCCAAGAAGGAGGTAAATGCATGTTTTGTATTACCCTAACTTTTCAAAAAGGAGTTTATCAGTATGTCATTTACTCTCAGTTTAGTAAATTTATCTAAGACCTGGTTTAAGAAGGCATATTATTCCACAGAGTGCATTTTATTAGAGTGTACATTTACACAGATTAGAACATAATCAGATAAATAATAGGTAAACTTTTGTATATTCTGCTTTTAATTTGCTTTTCAGATTTTTATTATCTTATATTAAAGGGAATGGCTAGGGTTCAACATTGCTAGTGACATTTTCATTCCTCCATTGTCTTTTATGCCCCAGTGGAAAGGCTTAAAAGAATCCTAAAAAAGCCTCAGCAGAGGAGCTGTGGGATGGACATCTGGTTCCTGAGAGCTCTGCTGCTGGCATAGCTGACAGGAGGTCCCAATGACATTTAGAGGCAGAGCCCTGAAATATCCTGGAAAATCCCATAATGAACTCAGGTATTCCCAGCCTCCCAGACATAATGTCTAACCCTCCCGTCTCTGTCTCCTTATCACCTGCTTCCCCACTATCTGCTACGTGCTTCCACTTCTCACTTGAGAACACACATCTCCCTTCCACAACAGCAAAACCTAGCTATTGAGTCAGGTGCAAATATGCACATTGCACCCCCTTAGATGAGGATCCCTATCCCATGTTTCCCAGCTCCCTCACTCTGCTATAGTTCACCTTTCCTCTCTAGACCAGCTTTCCTGCAAAGTCATTACCCTGCACGCCCTTATCAGCATACATGTAGCTCACCAGGCTGAGGCCCTGAGTCTATGATGTCCCAGTCCTCTGTCTTTGTACCTGTCACCTCTGCAGGTAGATAGACTATTTTTGGAAATGGAGCTTGGGGACAGGGAGGCTGTTTAGGGCAGGTACACCCTGACCCCTGGGTGCTGGGTGGCTGTCACAGCACATACAAAACCAGAGGTTTCTCTGAGTCACACTCTTCCCCTCTTTAGTTCAGGACAGGGAAGAACAGAAGGTGGCTAGAAGCTAACTTTGCTTCTGGTTGTCCTGATTCCGAGTTCCTTAATCAAGCTCCTAATTTCCATCATCATGACAGGAATAAAAAGTGCTTTTCTTGAATTAGGAAATGTGAAGTAAAACCTCAGTGAAATACGAGTTAGTTTTGTACCTTTCACATAGATGAGAGGTAAGACAGGCCTGTTACTGCCTAATTGCCTTTGACATTATCAACAGTGTGTAATAAATAACTATCTTGCCATTGCTGTGATATCACCTCTTCTTAGTTATCCAAAGTATGCAGCTTTCCTCAAATGAAAAGAGTGTGTGAAGAACACCTGACAGAATTTACCTGGTGCATGTGGAGATAGGCTGGAACCAATCCTGTCTTCTCCACGTCCTGAAACCTTCCGCTGCGTGCCACATAGCGCTGGGGCTTGTGCTTAGCTCTCTCTTCCCTGTCCTGGCAGAGCTCTGCTTACCAAAAAAATTCAGTGGCATTTTGACTGAAAGGCAGAATTAAAAATTAAAATTAATTTTAATTAATTAAAAAATAAATTAAAAATAAGCACAGTGCTTTGGACAAATATATGAGAAGTTCTAAAGATAAATAAGTGAAAGTGTCATCTGTGTGCTAACAAAAAGAGAAGATCCTCTGAAGTTCACAATTCATAAGTTTTAGTGGTATTTTCCTGCCTGCTGTTGCTGTTATAGAGGAGACAGAGGACAGGAACAGTCCACTAAGAAACTGTGGCATATCTGAGAAAGCTAAGCAGAACTGTCAGCTTACTTGAAAAATACTGTGTGGAATAACATTGCCATCACTGTGGTAGGGAATAACAACACTGTCAAACCTGGCTAAGCCCTACAATTTCAGAAGACCCCTTTCAGGCAATTTTAGAATCCTCTTAACTGAGAGAAATGTGCAAATAAAGAGCAAACATTATTTTCTACTGTATGAAAAAATGTGTGCCTTGTACCCATCCCTCTGGACATGTTTTTTACCCTTGCTCTTCAGCAAACAGAAAAATTCCTATATTAAAAATGAGAGAAAATTTGATTATTTCTACAGGTGTCTGCATCTCTTAGCTAAGCAGTCACATTACATTAGTCCTGTGCCTGAGGCAGACCTATCTCATGAAAACTTTGGCTGATTGAAATTCCTTTAACTACAGCTTATTTTCCCCCATAATGTCTTGTCTTACAGTTGAAGAAGAAAACAGTGATCATCCTGTCTACTTGATAGATAATCTATCAAATTGGTGAACTATTTCAATTTTCTTTAACATTTGTATTGTATATACCCTGAATCCATGATTTGTGTAAACAGTATTTCATCCATCCTCATTTAGTTTTCCATATATACTCAATGTAACATTTTGAATGCAAACTGGTTAAAAGTTACTGGTTCAGATGAGGAAGTTATATGTAAAATTCCTGCCTTGTTTAGACCATTTTGTACGTCCCACTCAAAATTGAAAATACACTGTACCATCTTACCTGAAAAGATTATTAAAACTTTTTGGACAACTACTTCATTAAAGATAATTTTAAAATAGTATTTGGGAAACCTTTTACCACCTTCCACCTAGCTGTATCTTGAAGACCTTTTATTTCTGATAAAGGTAGATTCCTTCACCACATCACTGCTGGCCTTACAAGTTGCTGATGGTCAATAAAGTTAGTGAGATATTAAACCAATCCAGCTATCTTTGATGTAAAGCAGGTGATTTTTTTGTTCTGTTTTTGGTTGGGTTTTTTTTTTAAAATACTTCAAACTATAAGAGGGTAAATTTACATTAGATATCAGGAAGGAATTTTTCTCTGTGAGGATGCTGAGACCCTGGAACAGGTTGCCCAGAGAAGCTGTCGATGCCCCATCCCTGGAGGGGTTCAAGGCCAGGCTGGATGGGGCTTGGAGCAACCTGGTCTGGTGGGAGGTGTCCCTGCCCAGGGCAGGGGGTTGGAACAAGATTATCTTTAAGGTCCCTTCCAACCCAAACCATTCTATGATTTGTCACCACCATGAATAGGCAATGGTGCTTACTTGGACCTCAGTGCTGCCCCAATTACACACGTGGAAATTTATACTCTGAGCAATCCTACTGAGCAAGTCCCACCACATAAAGATAGTAAGGGGAGAGGTCTCACAGGATCAGGGCCTCATTAGTGGCTATGGCACAGAGTCACTACTGTTGTCGGGAGGTGCAGTGCTACTAGAGCTAGTGTCGGTGTACTAGGTACAAAACTTGTGTCATCCATGACAACAGGCATGCAAACTATTAATTACATCATTATTGTACTTCTTTGTTGTCCTGGTTTTTGAGTTGATGGTTTAATTATCATTCCATGCTGATAAGGATATATTTAACATTATTTTGTGATCTTACTGGAAAGTCCTCTGTAGTTCTCATGGAATTAAAAAGTAGTCACATAATTCTTGTGTCCAAGCAACTATGTTTTTGGGGTTTTTTAACCTTTAACCCTAGTCATGTTCTTCATCTTTTAATGCTGTTCTCCTTTGATCTTTCTCATGACACTGTTAATTAATTTTGTTATCTGACACTATTATGTCACTTCTCCTTGACACAAAGAAATGCAGCTGGAGGAGGAATTAATTTCTATCATGGGACTGTAGGCATTTTCAGTAATGGTTTATAATTTCATGGAGGAACTATGATAGAATGAGTTCATGATGAACTTCATCTAAAGACCAATGGCATCCACCAGAATCTTTTCATTAATTTAACTGATCTTTGTTTCAAGCATATCTGAGGTGCATCTAAGACATTTTTCAGCATATTTTAAAATATGATCAGTCATTGCTCAGACAAAAAGTAGAAGGCTTATACGTCCTTTTTTTTGGTAGTATCATGAAATTCATATGCCTCTAAATATCCCAGGTATACAAAAATTTACTAATCATATTCCCAGATGACTGATTTTTGTGTGTATTCCTGATCTAAGTTTACTAGCGTAAACGATTGTCCGCAAATATTGTGAAATAGAATAAACATTCTCCTTGTTGGTGCGCTGTTTGTGAAATCCTAATATTTTCAATCTGGCAGATGGTTGCTTATATAACAGCTGCCACCAAGCTTATCAGATGTCAGTAACTGTTAGAAACATGTGGCATTTCAGTTAGACAATCTGCCACCTTGACTGAATGAAAAGCTATTCCCTCTGACACTACAAATTCAAAAGGCAGAAATGTTTTGCTTGTTAAATTGCCTTCCTACTTGAGGGCTCGTCCTGGCATTCAAGGCAGAACTAAAATAACCCTAGGGGTATGAGGCAGAGGTCACTTTGACCCCTGCAGGGCCATTTCTGAGAAGAATGGGCATAATACTCACATTAGTCGTATCTCAGAAGTTGTGCACTGTCACCAGGCAGGTGCTCAAAGCATGTTAGTGTGCTGAAACAAACGCAGTTGGATTTGTGTGAGATGCCATGCCAGCTCTCTGCTCTTCCCAGGGAACCCAAACACGTGTGTAGTGACCACGTCTTTCAGCACTGCAATTAAGCGGGTCTGGAATGATGATAAACAGATACTCACCAGCCCATGGCTACTAGAACATTTTTAGGCAACAAAGAAAGTGCTGGATCATTCTCAGATGATGTTAATGCAATTTTGATGACAGGGAATTTGGGGTGAAATGCTTTTCTTCACTGCAACAGTGCACTGAAATATAAGCAATAATGTCAGATTTCTTTAATTTTATTTTTTTAGGAGATCGTTTACTTTCAATCAATATGACCTTTAAAGGTTATTGTGTTGGAACTCTCAGCCATTACATTCTTTAACTCTGCAAGGGAACTTTGACAAAAGCACTTTGGGGAAGAATATACATTTCTGAACTCAAAAATGCAGCTGTTCTCCATTTAGTAAACTGTATGAAAGTAAAAATATGAAATATCTTTGCTTTCACCATATACAAAGAGTAACTACCCATTGTTTTACTACCTTTTAAAATGGCCAAAGACTAGTGACTCTTTTAAATCCAATTAAGCTTTTGCCATAGAAGCCTGAAACCTGTCTTTTGAGAATTCTTTCAGGTATCCAAATCAGCTTAAATATGAAAGTCCAATTTTAAAACTGATTTTAGGTGGCCAAATATACAAATAGGCATCTAATCTCTTTTATTTTAGATGGCCTATCTACATCATCAAATGTTGGTTAACTGTTTGAAAGGAAGGTGTGTAATCAAAGTTGTACATCTAGGCTCTCTTTGAGACTGACAGTGAAGGTAAATACCTCCAAAGGTTCCATTGTCCTACCTGCAGAAGAACAGTCTGAATCAGTTCCTGGAAATGTCTTTTCTTGAACAGCATGAGAAATTCTTGATGCACAAACTTCTAAAATAAAAGGTGAACTTCCTTCCTAATGTCTTCATGTCAACATCTACTTCTGAAGAGCATGTTCAGACCCTCTCTGCATCTCTAGGAATAGAAATACTTTTGAAAGCTTTCTATAAGGCAAATGAAATGTCTAGTTCTCATTGTGAGGCTCAATTATTCCCCAAGCACTTTTAAGTTTCAGGTGCTTTTTGAAATTATGTCTGTGGGGCAGATGCATTCCTGGAATTCTTTTAGCATTATTTGTTATGACTAGGTCTTTTCTAGAAGTGAAATAGACCATGGATTAATGGGACAATTGAAAGAATTGGAGTTACTCATCTTTAAATGTTGTCACATTGCTCTGTGGCATGTTGGTTTGTCTGCAGGAGAAGGCATTACCTTAAAGGATTAAGGAAATAGTGTAATTCTCCGTAGCCAAGTCACATTAATTTCCTCTCAAACTAGTTTGTTAACAAACTCAGAATCTAATACAAGATGAAAACAATAAAAGACACAGAGGAAAAGACACAGAAAATAAATGGTCTGCTGTTTATTATGGGTCTAAATGACTTCAAAAGATTAGTTTATTTGTCTCAAATTCAAATGCCCACTGCATAAGACTTTATACTGTTCCACAGGAAATATGTTTTACCACTGGATCAAGACTGTGTGCTGTAAAAAAATGGTTTACATGATGTAAGCCTATAATAAACAGCATAAGGAAAAAGAAAGAACATTTTGTTTTCGGTGTATCTTTTTTAACCCTGCCAAGGTTTCCCCAGTGTAACACTTTTTTTCTCTAAATTTGTTGAGCTCTGTCTTAAAGTTCATGATAGTTTTGGAGGGGAAAAGGGGGAACATAAATGAAGCAGCAATACATTTGGGACACCCATAATGGAGATATCAGCAGAGACTATGATTAACATAGGTGATTATGTAGACAAAAGTACGATCTGCACTTTGTATAAGCTCCTGAGGGGATCGTCGCATTCTCTAGGTTTAACTTGAGAAAGTTCTTCTACCTCAAAGGGGACAGAGAAATTTTCATTTAAACTACTTTCAGATATTTTCATTTAAACCTAATATTAGGCTTTCCAACAGCATAGCTCAAGTGACATTTAAGATTCCCCTAATTATATCACACTGTCCTTAATACAAAGCTTGCCAAACCTACAGGAGAAACTGTTGAATGGATGGAGAGACCCTGCCAGGGTGAGAGCAACAAATTCAGTTCCTGTATTCTCCATGCTGCTTCTTTTTTCCTTGTGGCAATACTCCAAGGGAAAAGGGGGACTTGATGTTTTGCCTATCCCTTTCGGCTTCCTCATCCTCATCATATCTTTCATCCTCATCTTCATCTTCGCCTTCACTCTGGTGAGGGCTGGAATGCTGAGAGACAGAAGGTGACGGTGGCACTGATGAAGGCCTGGGATACCTGAAACCTTCCGTCTGGCAAAGAGAGAAGCAAGTGGTATATAACATCACAGTGTTCCTCATTTGGTTGTATACAGCAATTCAAGGCTATGAACACTTCAAGGGCAATCAATGGTGGGTCGTACCTGCTCTGCACTCTAAACTCCCTTGAAACCAGATCTCTTTAGCCCTTCGCAGCCATGAAGTATGTGTTTGTATGGCAGTAATCTTTAGCCTGTGCCATAAAAAATATGCTGTGCTTCCAGCACCACTTTCTGCAAAACATGAGTACCTTTATTGAGCCTTAAAACTGTCAACACAACATGAAATCCTTCTGCACTCTGCAGTTAGGATATGCTTACTGAAATTCAGATTTCAATCTGAAGTTCTAAAACAGTTTTCTCACTATAATGTCAATATCTGCAAAATCAGAACCAATCAAGGAATTTTGGCCTGAGCTTCCCTTCTTCTTATTTAAAAAATGAGTTGCTCTCTGGAGGTTTCAAATAACATGGTTCTTACATTGGATCAGAGCAGCCGCCTTACTCAAATTAGTGCTAATGTGCACGATGTAAGAACTGTTTGAAGCTGTGCTGAACACAACCCCTTGCAGTTCCAGCCACAGCTCCTCCTCACATACCATGTATAGATGAAGGCAATACTTTGCTTCGCATTCCCTAGAACATCCTTTTCCATCTTCTCTTCTATTTACTTTGTGCAGAACATCTCCATGGCATTTATGAGAAGAAAAATTAGAAACTGCCACTCTTCTAATAGGAATTTCAAGGGTCAGTTCTTCAACTGGTCTAAAGTGGCATAGTCCCATCCAGGTGACTCTAAATCACCTGAGGAACAGTTCCTTTATTGCACCTGGTACCCCAAATGTTTGCATTTAATACCATTAAAATTCCTGACTGAAGTTTGGGTCTTGGTAAGCTTTTAACTATTTAACTACTATACTAACTATATATACTATATTAACTACTCCCCTTCAGTTAAAACAACACCTGCTAACTTTCTTCTCTCTTTCTGTCACACACACACACATTCCTTCTCTCTCTTTCTGAAAAGTAGCTAAAATGCAGATGAACTCATCTCCAAAAGCAGACTTTACCTTTGGTGGAGCACTTGGTTCCATCTCAAATTTATCTGGAAATGTTCTGCTGAGAGCCAAGTGTCTGGCATGCATGTAATACTGCAAAATAAAAGAGAAGCCTTTACAAGTCAAGAAAGTCATGGGTAGATTTAAGCAGGAAAAATTAATATAAAATGAGTATCATCTAAAAGATGATGCTGAACAAAGGCTAAAACTGTTTTCAGTTAAAAAGAATCCAATTGATACCACTGCTTGTAATGAACACATTGCTGTGAAATACTGAGCCATTCACACTAAAGTAGTCTGGAACAGAAGCTGAAGGAGGTTTCTGCAAGACTAAGATGTACCAAGACTGAACCCTGCGCTTGTTTCAGTCAGCATAGTTCTTCATGAGTGATAGGTATTATTTGTTCCTCAAGATAGAACTGGCTCTTTTTTAACCAGGAAAATTTACATTTTTAATTATGCACATAAACTTTGGACTCATCCTTGCACAGGAAGCACGTGTAACAGTTACAAAGAAGTAAGTTTACTGAGAGCTGGTATTTAAGATTTTGGCAAAAGTATTTATGGATCCACTATATTCACGAGTCTTCATCACATGCACTGAAAAAAGTTTGTGGTGTCAGGGTATTGATGTGCTGTGCTGGGAACCATATAAACAGAAAGGTTCTAACACAGGTATCAGGGCAGAACAAGGTTCAAACCTGATATATGTGGATCCACTTCTTTGCTCCCATGGACTGGAGAATAACACTGCAGGTGGTACTCCAGTGTTTCCTATGTCAAATTAAAAACACTATTTTGCCTTTAAGCCACAGGGATAGTTTATGAGTTTAACGAAGCCACAAGGCCCAGAAACAGGGGCCTTCCTCTTTTAGGAAGAACAGGCAGGATTTTTGAAAGAGTGCAGGTGACTTTGGAGCACAAATCCCACTCTGTGTAGGGTTGCCAGTATTGTCAGAGACACAAACTTTTTATATTGTTTTTTGTGTGAGGAGTACAAAGAGCTCAGTGTGACTGTTCCTCGCTAACCTGTTCAGTTAAGTCATGTCTCTCCTTTTAGGTGTGAATGAAAGCATTACACAGAAGTGTAAAGGCAGGCTTTGCCTTCAGCACATTTGTGAGGTGCTTTTCAGAACAGGGATGTTTCCTTGCATTGCAGCATGATGCTGAATACTGATAGTTAGACCGATGTCTCTGGAATTTTTAAGACCTCTATAACATAATTTCACACACCCTGCCTAGGTATCTCCAGTCCAACAAGTCTGAGAGCCTCTCAGTTCTGTTTCTTTGGATGATCCTCTGGCGACGGGACTGCTGACAAAATCCATATAGGAACTGAGTCAGCTGGTTGCATGATTCATCAGGTGAGCGGAACCTCCTGTCAACTATGTAGATTCCTGAAGGACACAAACAAGGTGAAGATGAGTGGAACTGAAAATGGGATCTGACCCCTTACATTTCCATTCTATCTTCTGTCACTAAGTCTTACAAACTTTACAAGTATTACATGTTCTTTTTAATGTTAAAAGGCAGCTTTAACTGGAACATTTGTTACTATTCTGTTAGAATGAAATGATGCAGAAAATTAGGTATTTTCGTTTTAATTTTCTTCATTTTTCAGGCTGAAATTCAGTAAATTACTCAAAACTCAGAGGCTTTGTTGTTGTGTAAGTAAGTATGTCCAATAGGATTCCAGAATTCCTGGATAAGAATATATAATTTATGTCTCCCATGATTTTTAAAATACTGACTTAAAAAAATAATGTAGTGCTTTCCTAGTATGCATCAGAATTTAGAAGTGTGGATGGTCAGAACCAACCTGTAGGAGAGAGACTGTGTTTTCTCTAGAAATTCAAGCACATCCATACAGATAGTTAACTCACATCAGTCAATACACAATTCTGGCAGAGAGAGGGCTGAGGTAAACTTTGCCTCTACGTAGTTTGTCAAGATCAATACTTTATTCTTGCCACCTGCCTTACACCAGTGTGGTGTGAAGAAGAGTGTACTAGGCCTCAGCTATCTTAATGGACAAGACAGACACACAACTACCTTAAATTAAGTGCCCGGTGTCCCCTAGGAATGTACAGTAAGTTATGTCAAGACTCACATCTATGTTTTGTCAGAGAAGAGCAGGTGACCTGTGCTCTCAGTCTGTGACCTTTCTGAAGGCTCTCAAAGACATGTCTACGCAGGCAGGTGTAGCTGTGTTTTGCAAGTGGCTCTACCCCTGCCTCTGGGTCAGGATATGGTTGGTACTAGAGTGGAGCTACCATTGCCTGATTGCAGACAAGCCCAGGCACTCAGAAAAAGGCCTAGTTTGGGCACATTGTCAACATTGTATTGACAGACCAGAAGATGGCTGCCCTCCTCCTTACCACACTCCAATCATGAACCGTCTCTAAACCTTTATGAGCAGATTCTTATTTGTAAGTAGTTTCCTTTTATTTTCATGTTTACTTTTTAGCGTACATGATAATTTCTGTTTGCTTGATGGGGGCAAGTTTCACTGGCCTCAAGGTCCCAGCACATACTTCTTGGACTATTCAAAGAGAAGCAGATTTTCACTGCTTCTTTTGAAGGTTTACCTATAACAGAAGCATTAGAGGGAAATACTGATAGACTCTAAAATAGGTATGAGGAATGCTGAGTTTGGAAGGATGAAGGAGATGAGAGAACCTGGAAAGGGTTTGGATAAATATGAACACTTGAATGGCTTGTTTAACACAGTGAGATGTTCAGAGCTCTGAATATATTCCCTCAATGAATTCCATTGCACTAGTGAAAGTATGAAATTAAGAAGTAACAGAATCATTGCTGTGCTTCTTGCTTTCCTAACTTAGAGGTGGTATTTTGATGTGGCGTTAAAATGTTTACCATAAGCCGCTGGGTCAGCAACATGTTCCTGCATGAAACAGCCAAATCCAGAAAGGTTTGTGGTTACACTGGGAATGCCCATCACAGTACATTCAGCTGCCGAAAGAGACAGACAAAAAGTGTTTCAGGGAAATATGCTTTGAACGGTTTCACCTTGAGAGTAAAAAGAAAAAGAAACTGGCAGACAGAAGGTCCCATAACACTAGAGCTGCTCAGAAAATGTGAAAACTATTTTGCTTTATTGTGAATTTGAAGAAAAAAGGAAAGGAAGGAAAGGAAGGAAAGGAAGGAAAGGAAAAGAAATCTTAAAGAAAAAGTTTCACACTATGTTTCCCAGCAACTAAACTGAAAACTTTCTAGAGTCCAGTTTTGAAACACAGAACTGCAATATATGGTCTAGCTTATTTGGATTTTAAATTGAAGCTTGTTGTACACATCTGTTCATTAGTTGTTCACAACTGTTTACAAAACTCAATCTCTTAAGTGCAGGAGCATGTTAAACTTTGTATTTTTTGGATGCATTGTTTATAAACTGGTCCCTATAGCAAGAAAAAACCCCAACAAATCCCATGATTAAATATTAACTCAGGACTGCATTCAAAATAGATGTGGAGCTAATTTTATAAAATTAGAAAATGCATGTATCTTTTGTAGTTATTTTGATCATCGCTGTGAGTAAATATAACTGTTTATTCAGGCTTAAAGAGTTTTTGCCAATGAACTTAAGCATAAACTAAACATGCAAGTAAATATGGTTGTCTCTGACACGCTGAAAGCCATCCACATGTCTTTCATTGATGCGACAATGAAAATGGTGTCTATAAAACAGACCCATAAATTTATCTTAAAAAATCCTTTTTTGTTTCTGGCAGAATTAAATGGGTAGCAGCAAAGAGAACCACTTTTGCACTAGTAATGGAAAGAGAAACTACCCTTTTAACCAGTGTAAACCACAGATTTCCTCAAAACTGCTGCAAACCAGTCTAACTTTTCTGTCCAGTTTTACTAACACCCCCAGCTGTTACACTTTACACCTTAGCTGAGATTAGAACAGGAAGAGAAACTGCTGGAATGCATGACAGTTGTCTCACTTGGAATTGAATAGCTCTCTTAATGTGAGAGAAATAGCTCTGGAGAATGGCTAAATTTGCAAAATTTCTATTCTGATTCATTGGCTTACAACAAATGCTTCTTTTCAGAGGGGCACTCCAACTTTCAGGTGTGGATCAAGACTACAGAAGGTATTTTGCAGGACATAAAAAACCTGGGCAGGCACCTAGTCTTCAAACTTCATAGGTATTCAAGTCCATAGTTTGCACTGATTTCATCAGGTGTTAAGGGCCTTTTGTAAATCTGGGGTAATTTTCTAAGTCAGAAACTACATGCTCTCTGTATCTTTAAAAATTTCTATTTAATTCTGGGAGATTCTCTACCACTGCATGTATTTTTGGCAAATATCTTAAATGTGGTGTTACATAATTCACTCAAACTGAACTGTTATCTTTAATTAAATCCACTGAAGTATGTTGGCTGAAGCATCAGAATTCTTGCCCTACTTCTTTTCCATATGTACATTCCTTTAAATCTTCTTTTATAATCTTTGAATCAAGTTAAGAATCAAGTTTAAAATTTTATTTTTTGTTCTAAAGCTACAGACAAACAAAATGTATGTTAGTATGGGAAAGGGTCCAGTGCAGGGAGAGATATGAGTAGTTGTCAGCCAGCAGATGACATTTTATACTACCTGCCCTCCAATTTTTGCCAGTAGGATGACCTTCGCACTGCAGAGGAAATGAGCCAAAAGGATTTTTTTCAGCACTCCTTAAGAAACTGTCTGCAAACCTATTCTGCATCAACAGAACAAGTAGTCATCTTTTGGTACTAGTTACGTGTACAAATTACCTACCTGGAGTGTAACCCCAGGGTTCATAGTATGATGGAAATACACCAAGGTGGCAGCCTCTAACAAACTCCTCATAGTCCAAAGGCAGCAACGGGCTTGTCGAAGAAAGAAACTCTGGATGTAGGATCACCTGGGTATTCAAAATTTACATTAGAGGTGAAAGAAAACCATCATAAATATATCTTAACTATCAATAAGCTTAAGCAATTTCTTCACTCTGGTCTTTCCAGAGAATCTGGACAACACTTTGCCATCTAATTTACTTCCCACACTAAAATGTATCCTTCCTGTGTGCAACTTCTTCTGGAAATAGTACTGATAATGAACTCTTTTTCTGGACAGGTCTTCAGGTCTTCTGGACAGGTCTTTCTTTATCTTTGTTGATCAAGCAAGACTACATACATTGAGAATTATGTCTAAGGGCTGGGGCATTTAGCAATATTAAATTTGGTTTTTTGGTCTGTAGGTACAGAGTATTGGGATCTCTTATTCCAGAGGAGGCCTCAGGAGGATACAGCACTTCTGAATTTCATAGCATCCATCTGAAATACAGGACTACTCAATAGATCTCTCAAGAACTGAGAGAATTTTGAAACCAAACATATAATAGCCCCATCATCACAATCCTTTTCCTCGGCTAATTAATCTACTCTATTAATATAATACTGCCCATCAAGAATTTCAATGCACTCCCCATGCTAATGATCCAGACTGAGACTTTGTAAAGAAATTCCATTTTATATCTAAAATGAAAATGACACAACGTACCTTTACTCTGTCTGTCCGGTTATTGAAAAGACCAATGCGTCGGATGGTATTGAGGATTGGATCATTGCCATCATCAATCATGTTGTGGGTGGTCACTGGAGGCAGACAGTGTCGCTACACAGAGAAAAAGCAATCCATAAGCCAGACAAAACTGTGAGCAAACAGTCCTGTTACCATTTTCTAAGGTTAGGGGAAGAATTTGTCATCCATGTGGACAAGTTTTTACTCTTGCGTTTTAAGGTAAGGAAGGAAAGTTATGCTCACCTAATATGCTCACTTCTATATAATGCCACCAAATAATCTGTCAGAGGACTTGTTTAATTTATCTCAAAATAAATGCACTTGTACTAACTGTTAGAAAGACCTACCATTTGATTTTAAAGGTTTTTAGTCAATACTTTATGTGTCTTTAAGAGACTGATTTTACATATTAAGATAAATCGAAGAAGCCAGACTTCAGGAACATTGTAAAGTTCATATTTAGTGCAGAATAAAAGAATTAGGAATTTTAAGATCCTGCATGTAACTGAGGGAATATCTATGGATTCCCCAAAAGAACTAGTTTGGATCATACTCTCATTAAAAACAATCACAGCTGATCTTTAAATGTTACTGCTGAGAAGTATATTTGCTGAAAACTTTTCAAATGCATGAAAATATCACTATATGTCATACAGAGTCTTTGTACGTAGTCAGGTTTATCATTTATACTAGATGTTTGTGTAAATAACACATTTTCTGACCTGAGTTGAAAAGATGGCTCTTTTCATAATGGTTATATCATCTCGGTCAAGAATCTTGTTCAAGTCTGGAATTTCTCCTCTGCAGAGGCAACACAGAGCCTATTTTACCAAATGACTTATTAACAGTTGTATAAAGAAAACGAAGAAATGGCAAACAAGATCTGATCTGAAGTCTGCTGATGTCAACATGAATCTTTCCTTTGTTTTCGTGGCCCTATATATAGATATATATATAGGGAATATATATAATATAATATACATTATATATTTTTATTATATATAGGAATATATACTATATATTAAAAATATATTTATTTTTAATATATATATGTAATATATATATAATATATATATTCCCTATATTTTGTTCTCCCATACACTTGCTGACCTTCCAATTGACGTCAAAAAAAGCTAAAGAATTTTCTGGGTTTTAGACAAACATTGTTTTTGCTGAAGTTCCAGTCATCTCATTTGTGCTTTGGGTCATTCACTTCCAACTATCTTTGAAAGGATATGATTAAGCCACTAATGAATATCACTTTGTCTCTGGCACTTTTTTAAGCTGAGGTAGTTAATTTTTGACAGTGAATAATCTTTTGTGTTTCTTTGACATGCCCCCATCTCTCTTAGGACTCTCTCCACAATGGGCTGCTAGCACCTTTAAATTTTTTCTCTTTGATTTTGCCTACTGAACAAGTAACCTATATATGGAACAGAGGGTCCCATATCCTTCTCCTGTGCCTTTCCTATGGATGTCAAAATTTCTTACACAAAGAGTAGAAGCATAGGAACACAACAGATAAGCCAACTATATAGGTAGCTCTGCAAGGCAAAGCAAAATAACCTATACACTCACTTTAGCAGGGCATTGTAGAGCTTCTTTCCAAACTTTTCTTTCACAGATTGTGCAGTGTCCCTGGGAAAATAAATAAATATATGTATAAAAACAGGAGAATCCAGGACAAAGTCAGAGTAAGAGAGATGCCTGCTGTTGGAAACTAAATTGTGCTTTCCTGTATACGCATGGAATCAAGAACGCAGCAGCAGACAAAGGTCTAGTTCTCACAGCTTTTATCCAGCCAGCAGCCATACTGATGGATTTCAGCACACCTGAGAATTTGACCTGCATCCAAAGAAGAATGCACTGTGAAAACCAGAAGCAGACCTCTCTAGTGATTATTTATAATATTTAGCTCTGATCAGCAGACCACACTTTCACCTAAACTGTGAAAAAGAGAGCTTATGTATGACTCTACATAGAGAAACTTTATCTCTTGGATCATCGTAAAGAAACACTGAGCACTGATCAAGACTGAGAGGTCTCCAGTTTCACTTGATCTCGTAGAAAGTTAAACAAATAGGGATTTTAAAGCAAGCTTCTCGCATCACTTTCTGCCCTATTTCCTAACTCAAAGACTTTTGAAAACAAGTGTTAGACTAAAAGGTAGTTTGCCATAAATGAGTTTGCAAACAAAAAAAACCTCCTGGAAAGCTCAGGCCAGGTTTTAACCTAATAGTACAGCCTGTACTAGACAAATGTTACATTTTAGCTAAAAAAAACCCACCTCTCAATGAACAACTCTTCCAAATGCAAAGATTCATCTATATTATCCTGAAAGTGCTATTGTCAAAACAGCAAACGCACTCTCAATTTGAGTAAACCACTCACTTCATGCAACATTTCCTGCCTTTCAGATTTCTAAGAACTATACTTTGGGGTAAGACAAAACTTGTTAAGTGAAATCCTAAGTAAAATCCTAAGGCTGAGAATCTCAAGGCTGAGAATCCACATACCTGTTAGCTGCTCTCTCCCAACTCACAAAAGACACAATAGCATATGAGTTAATTTTGTATGAGTTGTAAAGCAGCTAAACGTTAAACCAAATTGATGCAAATCCCAGCAAACTAGTCCCTTCATGAATATATTTTCACAGACTCATGCCTTGAACAATATCCAAAACTTAATCCAGACAGGACAGACTGCTCTTTTAGAAGCAGAGTAAGCAAAGGATTTTATATCCCAGATCAGCCATTGTTTATTTCTTTATAAGTGCCAACCTCTTCCTGTATATAATTTCTGTGGCATCCTTAAATTCCTCTAATACTATTATATAATACTGGTATCAGGTGGCTTTATCCAAGAGCTTCAGCTTATGATAACACTACATATGATGATGCAGAGGGTCTTTTGCTTTTCACAAAGCACAGTGGTAAGAATAGCTGGAAACAGCATTTTTTGCATGATTTCACATCTTTAGGTTTACCTTTACTATTACTGTTGTGCCTGCATCACTTAGAACCAGAGAAATAACCAATGTAGCACAGATAAAATGGGGAAAAAACTTTTGTGTATTTCATTTAATTTAAACTTTCCTAATACCGATATATTATTTATTTAATATTTACCCGTTGTATTATATTCAAACATTACATCAAAGACAAAGTAGAGGCCAAAAGCACATGTTGCAAGCATGGCTGTTTCTCACTGCATTCACATCATTTTCCTACAGTTCTTATGTACACAGTTCTCATTAAAACCTCTGGCGATTTTACCCCTGTTTAAAAATCTACAGTTTAAGCTAGTTGCACAGATCCTCCACACATCTACAGAGGGTGACAGTCTGTTTCAGAGAATGGTTCCCTTCACTCATCTCTTTCTGAAGTGGTATAGGATGAAATATAATTTGTGATGAACAATCACTCTCCACTTGCAGCGAAGGCAGCTCAGATGCATTACTTTTTAGGAAGCCAGAGTTGGATGATTAATTCCAACCTCTACCTTTGTGGTACACGTTTCCAGAGTGGTAACCAGGTAGAATGTTTCCTGTAAGTCCTAAGAAATTGCTGTGTGGTGACTCCAGAAATAATCTAGAGAGCAGACAGGTTTCTCATATCTGTCTCTTTTTCCAGATATGGCAAAAGCTAAATGATTTCAATTATCCTTGTTAAACTATTCTGTTGCTGTTTTTGTGCAGGTTTGGTATCTGCTGATTAAAGACCTCAACTTGATTACTGATATCCAGAAACTGAGCTACAGATCATCTGCTGAAGGCAGTTAAGGAGATAATAAGAAAAATAGTATCCTCTTACACAGTGCTTTTCGTCTACAGATTTCTAAGTTGTTTAGATTTTTATCATTTTATAAATATAGAACTGGCATCAGAAAGAGGTTAATCAGAGTGAGACACAGACATAAAAGCAGAAGCTAGGTCTTGTGGGTTTTAGTTCCTTAGCTTTAAGACAGCTTCCTTACAGAGTTTAACCACTTTTGCCACCTGATAAGGTATACATTTCCACTTCCTGCTTAGATAATTAATGTGTAAATACATTAAGTGAAATGGCATTTTTCACTTTTTTAAACAAAATTTATTCTGGATAACCCACCACTGATTTTTTGACACTGTCCCACATGACATACCGGTCTCAAAATTGGAAAGTCATGGATTCAATGGATGGACTACTCAGTGGATAAGGAGCTGGCTGGCTGGCCACACTCAAAGGGTTGCAGTCAACGGCTCAATGTCCAAGTGGCGGCCAGTAACGAGTGGTGTTCCTCAGGGGTCAGTACTGGGACCAGTACTATTTAACATCTCTGTTGGTGACATGGACAGTGGGAGGGAGTGCACTCTCAGCAAGTTTGCTGACGACACCAAGCTTGGTGGCACAGTTGACATGCTGGAGGGAAGGGATGCCATCCAGAGGAACCTGGACAGGCTGGAGAGGTGGGCTCATGCAAATCGCATGAAGTTCAACCAAGCCAAGTGCAGGGTCCTGCACCTGGGACGTGGCCATTCCAGGCACAAATACAGGTTGGGTGGAGAGCGGCTGGAAAGCAGCCCTGAGGAGAAGGACTTGGGAGCGCTTCTGGATGAGAAGCTGTTGAGCTTCTCATGCAGCCCAGAGTGCCAACTGCGTCCTGGGCTGCATCAACAGAAGTGTGGCCAGCAGGTCACGGGAGGTGATTCTGCCTTTCTACTCTGCACTCATGAGACCCCACCTGGAGTACTGTGTCCAGTTTTGGAGTCCTCAACACAGGAAGGACATGGATCTGTTGGAATGGATCCAGCAGAGAGCCACAAAGATGATCAGAGGGATGGAGCACCTCTCCTATGAGGACAGACTGAGAGAGCTGGGGTTGTTCAGCCTGGAGAAGAGAAGGCTCTGGGGAGACCTTATAACAGCCTATCAATACAGAAGAGCCAGAGAGGGACTCTACGAGTGCAGTGACAGGACAAGGGGCAATGGTTTTAAGTTGAAAGAGGAGAGATTTAGATTAGATACCAGGAAGAAATTCTTTCCTGTGAGGGTGGTGAGACACTGGAACACGTTGCCCAGGGAAGTCATGGATGCCCCATCCCTGGAAGTGTTCAAGGCCAGGCTGGATGGGGCTTGGAGCAACCTGCTCTAGTGGGAGGTGTCCCTGCCCAGGGCAGGGGGTTTGAACTGGATGATCTTTAAAGGTCCCTTCCAACCTAAACCATTCTATGATCCTATGATTTTATTTATGAATTCCAACCTTCAGTTTTGCCATGACTCAGTTTAGAAGTACCTCAAAACATGTGTCTTTTCCTTTGTGGAATCACATATCAGATGAAAGTTAAGTCTTCTCCTGCTTTGTTTCTTTGTTTGGGAAATTGTAAAATGAAAAAGTTAAACTGAGAAGGGCTGTGACAATGTTTGCTTTTAAGCTTCACTGCTTGGATATCGTCATTTCTTATTGTAGGCTAATAGAAAATTACATTAAAAATTGTTATCAACTGTTTTTCTGACGGATTAAATAGTACAATTTCCATATTTCTAAATAAATGAAGACATATTTCTTTTTCCCACTGGTGGCAGAGAAGGTCAGTGTAATAAATTAGCAGGTGGTCCTTATTTTGTGGAAGCTCAATGGTGTGTCCAAAGGGAGTATTAGAAACAGTCAGAAGATATCCAGAACACTGATTTTTCTAGAACCTTCAACTTTGTCACTGCAAAACAAGTACTATTTTTTAACTTGTTACAAAGAACAGCAAGGCAATTTCACTAAAAATAACCTAGGACAAAAAAGAGAAATATTTGCCCTTATTTACCATTCCCATCTCTGTCATCCCCACAAATACATTGCAGTCACCCACAATCCCCAATTTTACCAGAGCAGAAAGATCATTATTTTTCATCAGAAACTTTTGCATGTCTCCTCAATTGACTGTAAAAGGCCCTCAGTGAAAATGGCAATTACCAGAGCTGCTTCCGGACTGCTTGACCTTTCAGGGTTTCCACATTGAAATTGTTTGTCTTTGCTGGCATGATGAAGAACACAACAACTGTAACATCGGTCTTATGAACCTACATGGACACAAGATGGAGAGAAAAAAACCCTTCTCAGTACAAGTATGACAGCCACCTTTAACAGCAAGAATTAGTCACAAGAAAAGCCAGTGCACTTTAATTGGTTGTCCGGACAGGCTTTGATCTTATGCCTCTCACTTTAGCTATGAAGTTTTTGTCAAGTTGGCATATAGCTGAGGATAGATACAGGTACAGAGATGACACCCAGTTCCAGTTCAGGCAACAAAGATCTTCTTGGTTTAGAGGCCATGGCTTAGGATGCGAACATAAATTGCAAAAAATAAACAGACATTTTCTCACCTGACACAAACCTTGTTGGCTCACAGGAGTTAGCAATTAGTTTACTAGCTGTGGTATGCCCAGGCATGGGGCGAGGGATTCCTTTGGACATACAAACATGCTATGAGCATGCCTTCTCTAAGATTGATGTACAGGGAAATGTACTTTTTAAAATAAATTGTGGGAGTCATCTATCATTTTAAGTTTCTTTCCTTCACTCTCTTCAATGCAGGTTCAAAGTCCATCATGCTATGATCTAGGTGTGTATTAACCATCTGTTCCAACATTCATATTTTATTTCCAAAACGTTAGTAAAGTTTTCAAGTAGCAAAGGAAAAGGACTCTATAAAATAAAATAATTCCATAAATATTTTTTAGGTTCAGGCTCATCACTGAAAATTGTTTAAGAAACACCATCATTCCCAGATTCACAAATACTACAGGTATTCTGCTATTCCCAGTGGAATTACCTCTTGAGATAATGTTCTTTGAACAGCTAATCAGGTGATAGATGCATGTTGGAAGAGTAATGCCATAAAGCCAGGCTCAGCTTATGGATGGAGAAGCAAGTCCCAGTACACTGTTCTAGAGAGCTTTGGAAAACTAGCCTCAATTTCTGTAGACTTTCCATAGCCTAGCTTGTCATTGGTAGATACAATAAGAGATTGTGTCATTGCTCAAGCAATTCTTTCCCTTTTACCACATAACATCTTCCACATTATCAGCATTCATAGTTAATAAATGACACTAAAAGGGAGCTGATATTGCACAGAACTGACAAACAACAAAAGTCAGTTATTTGCAAAAGTTGCGGAAGAAATACTTCCGCACCTCAAAACAGGTGAGGTGACCTGTTGTGTGAGTGAAAGGATTAAATATTTCCAGAAATTCCACAGGCTCTAATGGTGGTGGTAGAAAAAGTGTGTTTAGGGCTTTGAAAATTAGTATTTTTTCAGCCCTGCTGACAATATAGCATCAAGATTTTTAACCACATTTTCTATATCATTTAAACAATAGAGTACAAAAGACAGAATCCGGGACAACAGCCAGTTCATCCTTGCTAAATGACTGAAAACTAATTAGCATTTTTAATTTTTTTTTTATTTTAAATGTAGGAGTCTGTGGGACACATCTGGAGACATTTATACAACTTCATTTGGAGGTGGCAAGTGCTCTGCTCTTTGGTCGTGACAAGGCCTTTTATCTTCATTAAAGTATTCCACAAAGGCACTTAAAAGCATTGCACTCACTTGTTACCTGAGGAAACAAGCATGGAGGAGTGAGTGGCTACCCCATGCTTATTCATCAGGTCACTGCCACACTGTGAATTTTAATGCAAAATATCCATCCAATGGGATAATAGTACTTATAGATTTAAAAGATCACGGTCAGGTCCTAATGAAGTAAGCAATTTGCTTAAAAAGATATTTTAAAATTGCATCATTAAAGGATTATTCTTATTTGCCTTATAATATATAAACTTTCCAGGTAAATTCTTGAATCATATTTTCAGTATTTTTCTCAAAAAACAAGAGAGATAACCATGGATTAATTTTTTGAACTACTTAAAGAATTATTTTTAAGCAGACTAAGATCATTATATACTCTGATGATTCAGGGAGAGAGCTTTATGAAAAATCTAAATATCCCATAATTATTTTCCTATAAATCAGAGTATGGCATAGAAATTCTTGCAGGTGACTTCCATAGTATGGTAAATTTCAGCTCTATGTCATCTACATTTGCAGAAGCTTTCTTACCCTCAGCAAAAAGTTTAATCTTGATAAGGCTTCTAGAAACATATCAGCTCCTTTGTTGGAAAACTCGTATCTCCCAGCAATGAAGAAAAATAAGGTCTTCTCAAGACTGAAGTCAAGGTGGCTGAAATCAAGCAAACAAACAGACAAGCACAAAGAATTTCTCAAAATAAAATCAAACAAAACACACAACAGCTTTCTATTCTGGTAGACCTTCTTATCCCAAGAAAATGGAATTGAGGCTTTTCTGCTGTTATTTAAATTAAGATGACTATCTTAATCTGATAAACTGTATCTTGGGTAAATTATGAAAAAATAAAGATCTTCTGCTTGATCCCACAATCTCTTAGTAAGCAGAGTTAGAACTGGTGTCTAAAATTCCTTTATCCCCTGACTGAGAAATCCCAGACAGCTATTTGAATAAGGTGGTAACATTTCATGTCCTCTATGAAGAACTTGTTAGTCTTCCTGCTTTGGTTCTTGCCTTAAATAACGTTGGACAACCATTGCTAAATTTTGAAAAGTAAAAGCATACCCATAGAAATGACCTCGAATGAACTCTTGGATCCTAGCCTTGTACATGGAATGCAAATTCTGAAACTCATGCATTGCTGAAAATTTCTTAATGTTCAAGCCATTTGGGGTGACAGCATCTGGAAAAGCAGAGAAAAGGCAGAGGTAGACATCTTCAGAGTTAGAAAAATCTTTCAGCAAAGAACCAGCATGTCCTTCAGCTGTCAGTATGTGAATAGTTTATGTACTCTTGTTACCCATGGGTAAGGAACAGCACTGTATAATACAGTGGTCTCCACCAGCTTACAGTCTATGTGGCACTTGGCTGGCTGTAACTGAAGGGGCTTTGTACCAGTTTGACCTGTCCTCAACATTAGCATAGATCCCATGCCCTTTTGTCCTATCAGGACTTAAGTAATGTCTCCATTGAGCCATATGGTTTTTGTGCAATATGCCCTTTACCTCTTTATTCTTGGTATCACTGTTGCCTGCTTTATCACTAGAGACTGAAAACTCTTGAAAGCAGAAACTGTACTGTACTATGTACATGGCACAAGAGACATCTGTTTTGTCAAGACTTCTGAGGATTTATGAGAAAAGGGAGAATATAACAAAACTTCATAAAAGGACCACCTTTCAGTGATCTGCTGGATATCTCCTAAAAGTAGCCACAGAAAAGTTAACACTTTTTTGGCTTCCCTCGTCAAAGACTCCAAAGCATCTTACAATCAAAATTTTTTCATTTCCAGTATCTTCTAAGATAGACTTATAGAATATACATAGAATTACAAGGATAGACACGGATTGTTCCAACCAACACTGAAATTCAGTCACTATTCACCCTTCTGGTAGAGCACAGCAGCTATTCAAAGGCTTACCATAATCTAATTTAAGTAAATGAAAATAATTCCATTTTCTTTTGAGTTGACTTACGAAAGCCAGGTATGGAAATGAAAGGGGAAGGCAGTTCCTCAGCAGATGTATTTAATAGTAACACAGACGACATCAGTAGACTTATACTAATTTATGATCCAAAAGATTCTTCAAATACAAAGAATCTTCAAAGAATCAAGAAGCACTAATCATCACATCACAGCACATCAAAGGATGTACTAGTGCTGACCTCATACTTGTTCTCCTGGCAAGTGTCATCAGGTGTCTAGTAACCACAACCATTAACTGTAGTAATTTTAAAAGTTTTATTCATCATCCAAAGGACCTTCAGTAAGATATCATTCCCTATCACACATGGTTCATGCAAACAAAACAGTACCTCCTTTGATCTCCCCATACTGATGGGTTAACAATGGGAATACAGTCTCTTGCTTGCCACTGAGACAGAACTTAGTATTACTTCTTCTTTCAGTCAAGGATGCTTGACATTCAGGATTTTCCATCCCTTCCCCTAAAAGTAGAGGTTTCTATATCTAGCATTAAGCATCTGACTTAATACAAAACTGTCTCTTATTTCTGGAGAGACTTAGGGAGATGTTTTTAAAACATCTATCGCTCCTTTGGTTGACTACATATCAAGATGATCTTAAAATATGTATAATCAATTCTTCATGATGCCCAGTGTACTTGCTTAACATTTTTCATGCAAATACAACAGTCATTTTTAATTACTTCCTTGAAATTTACAGTCTGCTTCAGCAGCATATGTATTTCTCTGTAAGGTAAGTGATCACCTATTGCTCTTTATCTTGTAAAGTGTTTTGAGAATCTTTAGGTTAAACAGCAGCACATAAAAATATAATCTTTATTAGTAACCATGCAATATCAAAAAATTTGATGGATATCTCTTGAAATACCACATTTCAAACTGAAGACCAGTCTTTACCACGAAGTCTTTACTTGCTAGGTACTTGGGATTTGGTTCTTAGGGACAAGAAAAGGGAGGCATGACAAGAAAATTGTATACTCAAGCTTTTGACAAATATGGTTTGAGAAGTTATTGATCAAATAACAACGCAGCAAGGGAAATCAGAGTAAAGCAAGCAGTTGTTCTGCCAGGTATACACTGGTAAACTGGCCTTTGTCCTGGTGCAAAAGCTCTTTAGGCAATCACATCTACTGAATTTTAAAGGGGCATTTCCAAGTGATGAGATTTATAATTTAAATTATAATCCAAGTTTAATGCTAATGAGAAGTAACAGAGACTGCTATACTTACCACATTTCCCCAGTTATTTTTAGTTAACAACTTTGTAACAAAAAGTTTTCCTCTCAATAAATTCACATGCAGACAAAAGTTAATTTTGCCAATTCTGCATCCCTCTTCTAAAATATTATTTTTAAAGTGTATCAAGAAGTGTACAAATTCTTTCATCATTCACACCGCTTTGCAGAATTCAGCCTCAATGATTTGCTGAAAGATTGCTCACGTTTCTGAACAACCAATGTCTATGCTGATTTCACAACTTCAAGGAGAATAAATAGTATAACAGTAGGTTCCTACACAGTTTATCTGTGCTCTAAGATATAAAGAAACTATTCCCATCAGAACGTTTTTTCCACTTAAAATTGTCTCCAACTCCTACTGGATTTCTTTCTAGCTCCGTCAACATGAAGCACGATATGTCAATTTTTAACCCAAACATTAAATATATTTACTTGGTTTCTTCAAAGTTGCAAGAATAATCAAAAAAAAAATCTCAGGCCTGTGAATCTCTGTGCATGGAATTCTCTTCAGCTTCAACTGATGTTCTATCTGTGAGCAGGCTGCAGATTTTCTCTCACAAATTAAACTGGATTCAGACTCATTTCAGTCTCCTAAAATCCCAAAACATAAACTATGATTTTCAAGAGTAGCTGTTGTAGGGAGAAGCCTCATGCCAATATAAAATACCTTAAAAAGTCTGATTTTCAAAGATCAAGTGCTCTGCACCTGGTGAAAAACAAGACCTTTCAGAGATATGACAAGGCATGGCATGACAATACATGGCTGTCATGTTTAAAATAATGGGGAAAAATCTCTTAAGTTCATCATCCTACATCCTATTGACAATTTCTTGCAGTTTTTCCCCCATGATGCTTACCTGCAGATGGAGTATTGTGGCTTGCCTTTATAAAGCACTGTGCTGATTTAAAAAGAACTTTAATGACACATCAATCTGGGATCATGACTTTATTCAAACTCCATGCATGGAACACAACAAGGTGTGTTGGTAAGTTCCATATTTTATGAGACTAATACAAAGAGGAATATCAGACAAACTGCTGGGCAAATATCTCGACTATTTTTTCAAACTGTACTGATTGGTCTATAAGAAAATATTGTATCTATGAAACTTATCATGGTTAGATCCTAAGATCATCATGGCCACAACTGTACTGCTACTCCTAGCTGAGAGGAAAATAAGCTGTCTCTTCTCTTTCAATATTAAGTAAAGAAAAACACCATTAGTCCTGGAAATCAAAACTTACCTAATGTTCTGTTTTGCATATGAAACTTTTTGATACATAAAGAATATAACCATCATCTCTAGCAAAGCAGTGAACCTCACACTGTAAAAGCTGGTGAAATGTATTACAAAGATCACAGCTTTGGATTTTGTCACTTGACCTGAATATACTACCACCACTGGAAACTCCACTACAGACAAAACTCCTGCAGCCAAAATGTTTTTGCAAAGAAAACCTAACATCCACAGAGAGCATTAACATCCATGGAGAGCATTAAACTAATGCTCTCCTGGAATGGTACCGAAAGCAATTATTAAATGGTGCTGAACTTGACTTCTTCTGTATTACATACGCTACTAGAATGTGTTTCAAGTGAAATTATCTGCATTTTTCTTTTGTAAATAGGTTATTCTCTGTAGTGTAGCCAGACATACCCATGCATGTGTCCTTGTTCTTCATGTTTGTATGCCTGTCTCTATTGTTTTCATTCAGACTGAGGAAATGTTGGCATTCAGAGGAAATATAGCAAGAACAGAATTCAGGTCTTACCAGGATTTCTTTTAAGCATATGTTCTGCTTCTATAGCTGTTATCTGTGAGACTGTGGTGAACACATGGGCACAATGTACAGATGCCCTTTCCATACAGTACCGGTGGTAAATCTGTCTCTCTCCTGCTTCCTTGTCGATGTCAAACTGTTAAATAATAAAACAAATAAAAAAGACACCTGTATGATATGCTCATTATTATTTGCACAGAGGTGGTGTCTCATAATAAGTTCTATTTCCCCAGGGATAAGAATCATATGATTATGCTGTTGATTTGTCTTTCTGTTTTTTGAACCATTTTATCAACTTCAAAGAGTTTGAAGGAGCAAGAAAGATCTCAGTTCCTGCATGTTAACAAAAAAAAAAAAAAAAAAAAAAGTAGCTCTGCAATAGATGGAGATCTAGATTAATGATCCTGTGAAAGGTAAGGATCTATAATAGTTGGCAAAAGTTGAAAGTTGCTGGTAACTGAGGGGATAAGGGAGAGAAGAAAAAAGGAATGAGGATGAGATGAGTAGAGGATCTGGGGTCTAGGTAGAATTGTGGGAATCATTGGTCGGCAAGAAACACATGGAATGGTGGTAGAGGTAGGATGTAAGAACTCAGTCACAAATTCTGAGGGAATAGAGAAAATAGAAAATGAGATATTTTTCTGATACTCATGTTCTTCCTCCAAGTCCACCACTATTATTTGCTGCTCCTTTTACTTCAATTTGAAAACCTTCAATTTCTAGAGACAGATGTAAGTTAAACTGCTAGGTAAGGCTATCCCAAATACCAAAGTACTTCTAAATCACCTTTAAACCTTGCAGCTACTCCCCCCCTTTTTTTATCTTGAGTGAGATTTTGTTATCCTGATGGGAAGAAAATGCAAAATAGCTATTAAGCCCATGCTTAAATGTTTGAATGTTCACTAATGCCCACTGGAAAAGCACTACAATGTAGTCTAAAACAGAATAATGCCAATGGGGTATCAATGATTACAATTAAATTACAATCCTCTTAGTCTTACATGATGTTTCACTTCTGGGAGCAGAAGTGTTGACCTCCTAAGGTCAACAGCATGAGCATCAAATAGACTGCGTGAATCACAGGAGAGTGACTGTCTCTCAATGAGCTCTGTCATTATCAGTGCCTCATGCTAGCTGCAGTCTGATTTTGATTGCATTTGACTCTGTAACTTTATTGACCAGAATAGATTTAACCATTATTATAGGCTGGGCAGACAGCACTTTCTATAGTTAGGACTATCTGACCCTTGCCATGGCTAGTTGCTTTTACTGCTTTAGAACTTAGTCAATAGTAAAGCTATTTAGACCATGACTTTTCATACTAAGTACATGCTTAAGGTTTGTATAGAGATATTTTAAGAAATTTCAGCAAATGTGAACTATGTCAGGAAACAAGATCTAAGCAAGTTATTTTCTGTTTTTACTTAGATATGTACAGATGTCGATATAGATATCTTACAACTATTTTGCTAAGAAACTTAAGTGCTTTTATCCCCTTCACACTCTAATTTTGCAGTGGTGCTGCACTGTTGGTGAGAAAGTAGCTTCCACTATATTAGTTGAAAATGTCACCTTAATGTGACCAAAAGAGGAGTCTTGAAAAATTTCAGCTGAAAAGTTCTAGAGAAAGTAGATGCTTTCTTTTGGTATTGACAACCCTCTACATCAAGTTTCTAACCTTGCCAAAGAGATTTTAGAAAAGCTAGGAAATATGCTTTGCCACATCATATGCTATACATTATGATACCATTTTCAGTTGTATTGTCATATGTCATGTTCTCTGCGTTCACCATCAGGATTTTGGTGCATGAAATACAGCTATGTCACAAAAGATCTTTTCTTTAGAACATAAATCTCATTTGTCACAGAAGTTGAATGGTAGAAAGAACAGGAGGGTAGAGGAAGAGAAAAATAAAAGTGAATTAATTTGACTCCCTAGAGTGCCACAGATCTCCAGCATGATGCTTCACTTACCCTAAACCAAATCTTACACATGCAGTTCTTAACTGTGTGTTCCCCCTTTTCTGGGAAACTACCTTGATCTGTTTAAGTCTGATCTGTTGAAGTGCTGAGCATTCAAATCGACATCTGAAATACAACGGGCCTATGCTCTGAGGTTATAAAGTACTTGGTAGTGTTTACACAAATAGAAGCTTCCCTAAGAAAATGTGGATGATGTAGGTACTTCTCCTCATATGGGTATGGTAAACTAATTAATTAATGTTTCTGGAGCATTCAGATACATTGATGAATGATGCAAAACAGCTCTTAAGAGATATGTTTTTCAGAGCAGAGTCTTAATAAAACACTGTAAATAAGGTAGGAAGCTGCATATTGAACAATAACAAAACCAAAAATCATTATGATTGTGCAGCCATTCTGTGTAACAACGATACAAAATGGGACAGTCCTTTAGCATGCTGGGCAAACACACAAATGGGATGGGGCACCACTGCACAATCAAAACTATGCAAGTTTTTTCAAATGTGTTTGAGTTTGTACTAAAGAAGATTTTTAAATTGCTAGCAAACAAATGCGTGGCTAAACTTTACAAGGCCCTCTCTCACCAAAAGTGCGTTATTTACAAAATGTAATTTAAAAATACATTTGGGACATATTCAGTAACTGTAGATAAACTCTCCCTCCAACACTACTAGGAGAAAGCTTCATAAAAGGGTTGTTTAAAGCACTATGGCTTATTTCTTGGTAGTTTTTATTTCTTTGATTGTGTGAAAGCTTCTAACACATTTAACACATACACATATTGGTGTTTATTTCTTCATTGTTATTCATGTTGTGATCTTCTGGAAATGGGAAATATGTCATTCTACACACGCTTGCATGACTTTTGGCACGCTTTTCCAAAGGTACACAATTCCATGTCTATTAGCCTAAACTGAGGTCACAGAGTTCTCACATTTCATTTGCTCTCACTCTCCAGCAGTTCCCCCCACTGATCAGTAAAGAAAGATCTTGACCTTTGACTTCACTTGCAGCATGGAGTAAGAAAACTCACTGTGCACCTCTGAGCAGGCTGGATGAGTGACTGCAGAAAATAAGCCTTAGATAAGTTGAAGGGCAGGTTAAATGGAATTTAATTGATGAGATAGCGCAGGAGACAAATTTAGTTCACGCTACTGCGTGCAAAGCTGTGCAAAGACAGCTGAGCTTGCTGTGACAGTATTAGCTCTGGAATTAGAGCCATCGTGCTGAAAGGAAGTGGAAGACTAGTGCAGCTAGTTTGCTCTTCACCCCCAAACCACTGTTTGGCTTTGCTGTCTGAACGCTTGCCTGCTACAGCTCGGGCTCCTGTGAACTCTGTTCCACAGCATTCATGTTCAGCAAGGGCAAAGCAAAATATCTGTTCAGTGCGTCACGATTACTTTTGTTTGTTTGCTGTGATCAGCAAATGGGAACACTAGCAAAGTCACAAATGAAAGTTGCACCAAGGGAGAGACAGATCGAAGCCAGAATTAACTGTTTATAGAATTATTTAGGTTGAAAAATACCATTCAGAACATTGAGTCCAACCATTTCTTCCCTCAGTGACTTTTTCAATATCCACCTCCCTGTAAATATTCCACTGCTCCTAGTGAGGATCCTCTCCTACTCTGACTGTTACAAACCAAGCAGATTATAAGAATTTACACAATGTCAAGGATTACAGGGGAAAAGGCCTCCCTTACAAGGCCACTCTAATTTCAAAGCAAAAAGGAAGATGTTCCACAGGCTTTGAAGTAAAACTTGCATTTGCTGCAATGCAAAAAATTTACAAATGAACAAGAAGAATGATTTGAGAGACAAAACTTGGGAAAGACTATATTAACTATGTAAATACTTTTCTGAAAGACAGACAAACTATTTGTCACCGTCTGCATATAGTCTCTAGATACCGATATCAGACTATGCTGTCATAACCCCAAAAACTATGATGAAAGCCAACAGAAGTTAAACCAAGACAAATTCAAACTGGAATTAAAATACATAGTTTTGATAATGAATAACTTTATGACACCTTTGTATCAATAATAAAGGTTTCCCCTCACTACTTGAACATTACATGCAAAAATGTTATTCACTCTTGAAGTAGTTTGCATCTCAAATAGAAGGTACAGGTTTGATGCACGGATTTTTAGCTGAGAATCTCAAGCAGAGAATGAAATGATCTCGTCTGGTCTTTATAATCAGTGGCATCCTCGAGTTCAGAAGGTGATTCTGCAGCGGAATCAGTAAAAAACAGAGACAGGTCTGATGTTCAAATTCCTTATCTAGCCAAAGATAGAAGGGACAGATCTTCACTTCTCACATAATCTGTCTTTCATTGTCTGAATTATGTAAGAATTACTCTTTTTTAACATACAGCTTACATCAAATTTAACTCCCATTGTTTTTTATCTTTTGCAACTGAAACTTTCATTCTGGTATAGCTCTGCCACGCCAAGTAAGAATGAAATTTATACTTCCTGGCTTAAGTCAGATTTCCATTAGCTGCTCTACTAACAAAGCGGATCACCTTTGCATAACAGTGAGCTCAGTGACAGCCAGGACAATACTGTACTAAGTGGAATGAGAATTTGGGCTCCTATATTGTTAGCATAAAAGCTCCTCACTACTTATTTTCATTGGGATTTTTAGTACTTTTCATTTGAAATCTTTTGGGACAGAATTTTCCACCACTTTGCAAACTAGATTTGTCCCTAGACCCTAAGCCAGTCATTTACCCGAGGTTCTTCAGATGCTTAAAGTAAGTAAAAATATCACACACTACCAGTTACCATGCAAGTCACCTTCTGTTTTGTTATTTTTGTTCTCCCTCGCTTCCTTCCTCTAGAATTAGAGTGATTTAAATCTGAATCGAGGAAATGAAATTTACAGTGAATAGCGGTTACATGGTCATCACCTCAGGGTTCCTTAGCTCAGCCATAGCCCTGTGCTGTTTGTCACGTGGTGCTGAGAACACACCAGTGTTACTGCTCCTGTGCACACTGCTAAGGGTTTTAAACACCTAGGTTTCCGTGGCAGGGGAGGCAGCTAAATTTCTCCCAGTCAGATGATCTGAGTTAAGGCTGTAAGAATATAAGAATTATATAAATCTCATACAGTAATGCTGTGTAAGAACCAGGATCCTGTCTCTGATTGAGGCAAAGAACACGTGGCTCAGGAAGAAGTCAGGAGTCAGACATTAGAGTCATTATATCAACAGTGCACCCGCCTATCTTCCAGCAATCTGCTAGGTTGACTAGGTTTTCAGTCCCCTAGAAAATGTCCTCTTACAGCTCAAGGAACAAAGAATTTGTTAGCCTAAGATTCAGGCTCTACGTGATCTAGGGAATCTGTAAAGAATCATGCATCACAGTGTGGAAGGCCTTTACTGAGTCATTCTTAGTTTTTCTCCAAAAGACTAGTTAAGCTGAAGGTCAAGTTGTCACACATTCAGTGTTTGTAAGGGCTATCAGAAGACCACATAGAGCCTTCCCTTCCAGTTTTATCACCTGCCGGGGGCTGGTGACTTGAGTTCTTTGTTCATAGAAATGCTAGAGAAGATGTCTGCCACACTACACTGCACCCTTTGCCTCATCATTGATATTCACATTATCTCCAAATTGGGCCAAAGTCTTCTCTGGTGTAAAGCTACTGACCTCACTGGCTTACTTCAGAGAATACTTTTGTACCTTCTATACTTGTGCCAATTGAGCTTTGCTAGAAAGATGAATTAAAGTGGTATTTTCCATGGTGGAATCCAGAGAAAGAGAGAAAAATCTCAGTAATCCTTTATATTTTTAAAAGGGATCTCTCAACTTATCTCGGATCTTAACTATCTTCTCAGATCTTAACTATCTTATCTGCTGTGCTTAGAACTGGTGGAAACTGTGTTCTAACCATGAAACGCTGATCCAAAGTAAGAACTTAAAGTAAATCATGCTTTAAAGGAAGAAAAATATGCAATAACACTCAAACAGGAAAACCGTCCCTTCTACTTTAGGGTGGGAGGGGATGACACGTCCTAAAAATACATTTTCTCATTCAAAGATTAAACATTAGGGTGTGCTGTAAAATATTCTCTACTGTACAAACTGCTTGTTTGACCATAACAGTTTATTACTAGAAGACAAGAACAGCCTCTGAAGATTTAGCTATTTGTAGCATTTAATTATTGTACTCCAGATCAACCTCTCATGTTTCTCAACTGACTTTTGGGCCCAGTTGACCTTTTTACAGACAACAGAGTCCTCATTAAGACATCTGATCTCTTACTAAAAGTTAATTTTGTTAGGGAGAGCTTTTGTCAGGGAGAGCTTTAGAGCTTTGTCAGCTATATATTAAAACAGTAGTATAGCAGGTTGGCACCATGCCCCCCAGAGGGCATAAAGCACTAAGGTCTAGAAATCCTTTGTTTTTACTATGGCTTCCTTACTAACTAATTATCTGTAAGATGCAAGGCTAAATGAATAAAGTTACTGTGAAAAGTCCCCACTATCTCAAGTGTTACACCTGAAACTACACAGTTTTAGTTCTTTTAATCTAGCTCTGTCCAGAGAAAAATAATTTATTGTGACTTTAAAGCTAGATTTTGCATATACACACATAAGGGGAATATGAGGGAGGGAGTAGGAATGTCTAGACTTCTCTAACTTCGGTCTGACAACAGGATTGGGTTATTCATGCTGCTTCATTAATGCACCTAATGTAATTTAGGAGGCTAGTTTTCCTAGACAGATCGAGACATATCTTTCCGATGGTAATCTGAGGATGTTTGCCTTACACTGATTGTGAAGAGACCAGTGTAATTCCACTGATGATAGATGGAGCTCGGAGGAGTAACCATCTATGTTCGCTACCTCATATTGGGCAGACAGAAAAAAGTAAGGTGAATGACTGTTTCCTTGGAGTACAACGGACTGTTAATCTATTCCGAGCTTCTGAATAAGGCCAGCAGCATTCTGCAACTTGGGCCTTGTCTTTGGAAGGTGCTGTTCTACAGAGTGTTAAGCTTCAAACATCCAATTGAAAATTGCCAACTGAGTAACTTTTTTCATTGGTTTTAGCCAAGGAAACACATGGACAGTGAATAAAGCAGCTATTTTAGTCCTTTAACTACTTCTACCCTCCGTAAGTGCTGGAATGCAAAAATCTCTTGAACTCAGTTTGTCTGTAACCATATTGGAAATGCCAGATCAGGTAATGATCTACTGAAGGCAGTGCTAAAGACATCTGGGTTCCTAAAATGTTGGTTTGTGTTATGATTTGAGTGTAAAGAGAACAGTGAAAACCAAAACCACTAGATAACAAAAATTCCAAGAAACAGATGTGGTCTTTTGAACTCATAAAATACTTCCTACATTTGCTAGTTACAACTAAGCCTAATCTGAAAAGCCTGAAAGTAGAAGGACTTATGACTTAGAAGAATTAAAAAGTAGCTTAGCAAAAGAGAAAAGATAATTAATGGAATTCCAGGGTAATTTCAGCAAGAGGAGGGCTACTAGCTATTTTTAATACTGCCTTTCATTAAGAAGGATTGGTGTGATGCTGCACCTGAAGCTGCATGCATCAGATGATGACTGCAGCTGAATAAGCTTTACGTTCACTGGTTACTCATGCTGCTACCACTAACTCCCAAACCACAGCAATCAATCAAGCAACAGATGTCTTTCATGAACAAAGGGAAGATTCTCAAGGACACTTAACTTACAACATTGTCTGGGCCCATAACTCTCCCATTGCTTTTGAGAAATATCCCAAACCATTGCCAAGAGAGATTCTTCACCTTCTTTTCAATCTCATACTGCTGCAATATTACTCCATATATCAGTGGATTGGACTAGGGTGCTGACTTGACTGGAGACTGAATGAGTTTCAGTACTCTGCAGTGCAAATCTGGTAAACCAGAGTTCACTGAAGGTAGCACAAGTATTCTAGACTCCACTGAGCTTTAAGATCTGTCAGATGATACAGAGACAAAGGCACTCGTGCCTCAACACCACATGCTCTTACAAATACCATTTCTTGTGCTCTGGAACTGGCAGCCAATCCCTCAGCTGTGGGTCAATCATAAGTTATCTCACAATATACAATATGGTGTAGCACAGTAAACAGAAAAGGAGCCAGAAACTGATTAAATGAAAAAAGAAGGAATGAGGAAATGTCTCTTACCTGGTCAAGGTTGTTGTAAAAATCTATATTGGCTGCACACAGGTATCTCCCAAGTAGAGTCGCATGAGTAGTAAAAATGGTGGCAACGGGAAGTTTCTGAGATCGGGACAGTATTAAACCCACTCCTGCCTGCCACTCATGGAAATGAGCAATTATGTTGGGCTTGTCATCAAACTGACAGGAAAGCTGAAAATAATCAGAAAGAACATACGTTACGATGCTCATCATCCCAGCTACAGAAACCTCTTCTTTTCTTCTGTGTGCTTGCTTTCTCTCATATGATAAAGCAGCACAGAGTTTTAAGTGGCCATCATTCCCATCAGCCAAAATCCTTAGCCCAAGAAGCACATATGCCTTACTAGTGCCTCAGGACACCATCCTTCCTAGAGTGTTGGGGAGCTCTGGCAAGCACAGTCACTTGTTTCTTTTAACTTGCTCTTCTGCTGCTGAAACTCTTGTTTGGATAAGAAAATCATGAGCACCTATGACAGACAGATGATTCCACAGATTAACAATTTCCTCTCTTCAGGTAGGCTGTGGTAGAGTGACATGTGAAGTCATAGTGCTATCATTAATTCTTTCTGTCTGTTTATATTCCCTGTGCAAGGCAGTACCTAATCCCTGAGAGATGGCTTGACCAGCTTCAAGTACAGTTTGTGACTGTGACAGCTTGACTACCGTTGTAGAGAAAAAGGGAGTTTGAGATCCTATGTCTAAGGGTGCCCAGTGACAAACAAGGGAGTTCAGAAGAGACAGAGGGGGGGAGTGACAGTAAAGACACACCCCAAAATCTCATGCAGATCAGCATCCCACGCCCCACATTCTCACGGAAAATATAGTTAAATGACCACTTAAGATTTAAATTTTAAATATAAATTTGATCTACAACTGGTATCAGCTTTCTTAAAAACATGGTTTTCAAACTGGAGAATGAGACCCACATCCAAAGTTCTTTTGCCCGGCTAACAAGGCTGAGGTTTGAAAATCTCTATAACAACTATACCTCTTTTAAAAACCAGGTTGTTAACGATCCAAAAATCACAGCATCGTTGGCTTCTCGATCATGAAAAGGGATTCCTATGTTGCTGACATCCCAAAATTCACTTTTCCACTTGTCCAGATTCCATGCTGCTGATCCTATATCAAACAGTAAGACATACGGACTTCCCTCTATCAGCCATCTTCCAAAAAAGACCTTTGGGAAAGGGACAAGGATATAAGCAGAAAATGTAAAAGTAAATATAAAGGCCAGTTAGCATAACTATTCTCATCCATCAAATCTTAAGTATTTTACATAAGGAATGTGTGATCACAGTCCTACACACACAGGATTTGTGGTTTTCCTTGCAAAATACACAGAGTAATACTGGACCAAACACAGGGTGAAACAAAATTTCCTTTATATTTGAGAAGTCGTGGCACTTTGGTGACGTTCCCACTGACTGGAAAAAGAGAAACATAACCTCCTCTTCTCCCTTCCAGTGCCTTATTCATGGAACTCTACCAAGCAGATCCCTCAAGAGGCTGAAGTCTGCTCTCCTGAAGTCCAGGGTAGTGGCTGTGCACTCTCTTCGCTGCCCTAAGGATCTTGAACTCTACCATCTCTTGATCACTGCACCTGAGACTACCCTTGAGCTTGACATTCCCCACTAGCTCCTCCTTGTTGGGATTGAGTGCACCCTCAGCAAGTTTGCCAATGACACCAAGCTGTGTAGCGCAGTCAACATGCTGGAGGGAAGGGATGCCATCCAAAAGGACCTGGACAGGCTTGAGAGGTGGGCCCATGCCATGCCATGAAGTTCAACAAGGTCAAGTGCAAGGTCCTGCACCTGGGTCACAGCAATCCCATGCACAAATACAGGCTGGATGGAGAATGGATTGAGAACAGCTCTGAGGAGAAGCACTTGGGGGTGCTGGTTGATGAGAATCTCAACATGAGCCAGCAATGCATGTCTACAGCCCAGAAGGCCAACTGTAGCCTGGGCTGCATCAAAAGAAGCATGGTCAGCAGATCGAGGGAGGTGATTCTACCCCTCTACTCTGCTCTGGTGAGATCTCACCTGGAGTACTGCATCCAGCTTTGGAGTCCTCAGCACAAGAAGGACCGGTTCAGAGGAGGGAAGATGATAAGAGGGCTGGAGCACCTCTGCTATGAAGACAGTCCGAGAGAGCTGGGGTTTTTCAGCCTGGAGAAGGCTCTGGGCAGACCTTATAGTGCCCTTCCAATATCTGAAGGGAGGGAGCCTACAGGAAGGCTGGAGAGGGACTTTTTACACTACAGGATGTAGTAAAAGGATGAGGGGTAATGGTTTCAAATTGGAAAACAGCAGATTAAGATTAGATATCAGGAAGAAATTTTAAACTGTGAGGGTAGTGAGGTACTGGAACAGGCTGCCCAGAGAAGCTGTGGATGCCCCATCTCTGGAATTGTTCAAGGCCAGACTGGATGGGGCTTTGAGCAACCTGGTCTAGTGGGAAGTGTCACTGCCCACGGCAGGGGCGCTGGAACCAAATGATCTTTAGGGTCCCTTCCAACCTAAACATTCTATGATTCTAAGCAGCAGAGACATATTAACTGCAAAGAACAAGGTGCTATAGGGAGACTACTGCAGTTTATACCCCAAGCAGAGAAATCTTTTATGCCACTATTCAATCTCTTTTCATTCACCAACCCCTGGGATCTCAGGGGTTAAACCCAGCCCTGATGTTAGAATTGGTTCAGTACAGGTCAAGTCCTGAAAACATGAGAAGAAAGCTCTTAGACCTGTTTGCACAAAAAATACACAGTGAAACAAAGACAGGTGTGTGAAGGTCAGCTTGTTAGTACTTATTTCAGGCTATCCAGGTTTTTTACTCAGAAAAATGAGGTTAAAGAGCAGGGAGTTTCTGTGAACGCATCCTTACATAAATATGAAGACAGGCTGTGGCAAGGAACACACCTGACCTGCGAAATTTGGAAGCGTTCCTAGGTCCCCTGGTTTAAAGGGATCCATTGTGATGCATAAGGAAAATCCAGACATAAATGTTAATAGGATAAGTGCAGCTGCAGAGCACCATTATTAGAGATCAAAGCTATACTTGACGTACCTGGGACAGATTTGCTGCTGTATGTGAATACGCCACCAGCACAATGCACATGTTAGGCTGGCAGAGTCGGCTGATTAAATTGAATGTATTGCTGGAACAGCAAGAAGTGTATAGATACAGCATTGCAATTAGTCTGCCCCACAAATCTTTAGCCGTTTTCCAAACAAAAGAGTGTTACACAGCCTGTAGAGACATGAGGCATGCAATAGAGGCAAGAAGAAAACTTGACCAGTCACTTACAAAAATTTAATTAGAAATAAGACATGGCAGTTAGATTTAGAAGTAAAAGTTCAAACCTTTTAGTTTGAACTTCAGCCTGAACAGTGCAAGCATCACATAATATTATTGTCCCCAACAGACATTTTCCAAAGGTTTGGCACATACATATCCAACAATACAATTCTAAATAATATGCAATAGGACATTGAATCCTAGTAACAGCAGAACTGCTGTTACAAAGGGAGATAACACATTGCCAGTGCCATAGACAGTGGCAGCCCAGGAAGTTTATGAATTTTTATATTAAAGTGTGTCATGTCCCTCAGCAATAGAAGCTTTTAAGAACACTTCCTTGCTGCTGCCTCTCAATGTTTTTCACATCTGTTTGGCACACATTATAAGCCAACAATTTTTCCTCCTGTCAATTAGCATCTCTGAGGAACTCAACGCTGAATGAGAGTGAAGGATAGTTCTAGATCTCTGATGAAGATTTTCAAGAACAGAGGTCAGATTTAGCATGTGTTATCTTCCACTCAGTTTCAGGTAATCTATTGTCCTCAAGGGTGCACCTGCTTGCAGCTTACTAGCTTGCTCATCAACACAGCAGATACTACTCCTTTCAGCAGGTCACCTTTACAGAAGAAATTCATTCCTAGTTTATTGTTGGAGAAACAGTCACAGAGAGGCTATGAGGTTTGACTGAGATCACTCAGAAAACACTGGCTAAAAATTGTGTAGAAAACACAGACAAACTCACTCCTTGTGCTATGGTTTAACCTTTCTTTCTAGGGAACAGATAACTAGTTGCATTGATCCAACAAAGCAGATTCTTTATCAGTCGGGTGCTCTTCTTAAGTCCACCTGTGGTTTGTCCCTTTCTGACTTTCAACTCAATATAATGACTCCTAAGAAAAATTGTGAGCTAGTGGAATGCTTTTCTCTCTCCAGCAGAAGAGTGTCAAATGTAACATAAGGGTTCAGCCAAAGTAAGGTCACATTATATCTACTAAAATCTCACTGTATTTAGAGACTGGATAGATAAGTCATTAATCCAGTTAACTAGACTTGCAGATAAATGACTGTTAAAACCTGTAATTGGATAAACTGGTTCTTCCTCAAAAAGAACCTTTAATTCTCTGCTGTTCTAACAGTGAATTCTGAGCCTTTCCTATTGTGACATTGACGAGGACTGCTGTGTCAAGTGGAACAGCAAGAGCATTAACCAAAACTGTAATCTCTTCAGAGTCAGCTTTGTTGCCCTGGAAAGCAGTAGCACATCTTATTTACCTGACACCCTTGGCTTTTCATGGTGTCCATTGCCTTCTTAACTGCAGGGTTTGGAGGCTCACATGCTTCCACTTGAGTCTTCACATTGTGCTCAAAATAGGGACCAATCAGAAAATAGTTTTCACCCCATTCATCTGCTGTAATTTTCGCTTTTGTCTGGATCACAGTGTAAATGCCTCCCACTGCAAAAGAAGATCACAAAGAACAAAAAGGAGAAAGTGGTACAGGCCACAAAGCTCTGGAATAAGCTCCAACCCACTGGTGGATCAGACAGACCTCTAGTAAAATGCCTCCACATATTCAGATTTTAAGTGAAACCCAGAGTCTATCAAATAAATAGAAGTTTGGTCTCTTAAATGGGATCAGAACTTCACTGTACCATTTAGGAGCATGCACTGAAAGCAGACCATGTGTAATTCTTAAATGACAATTTAACACTTTGCTTATTCCTGACTGGCTGCATATGGCTTCCCTCAATTTCTCCTCTAATCTCAAGTGGATGCTTTCTATCCTTAACTTTTATTTTTATCTAGTCTGTGATTTTATTTTTTTTTTTTTTTCTTCGAGTTGGTTGAAGTCACACCACAAATGTTGAATGAATACATTATTTAATTCTTATGTTAGTCCCCACTTTTTGGAACTTAAAATCTTTACATTCAGATGGGATTCAGTGGGATTCAGATCCTGGGGCTCATGCTTCCACTCTTCCATGCCTAATCTTGGTTCTACTGCAAACCAAGTACAGCCTTCTGCTTTATTATTGCAACAGATATAATTTTCAAAGATATTTTTGTGATGTGGAAATACATGTGGTGAGAACTGAGCTAGCACTTCCAGATTGTTTTGCACAAATCCTTGAGAGAAGTCAAGGGGCATTGACTACTGACTATAAAAATGTATTTAAACCAATATCCTCAAAGCAAAAGATGTCATGTTTCTTCACCATTCTAAAGAGTTGTTAAAGTTGGAAGGAACATAGCCCACACTGCCAGTATAAATGTCTGCAGCACCTTGCACTGAAATATTGTCCACTTTAAAAACAAACACAATATGAAATGTATAAGAGAATGCAACAAAAACATCCTCCAACAAGTCAGAACAGATCTATCTAGTCTTGTGCATGGTATGGAACATTCATTTGGCTACTCTTCCTCTGTTTTCCGTAGCCAGCCCTCTAATTCAAAGAATCCTATGGGGTTGGAAAGGACCTGTGGAGATCATCTAGTCCAAACCCCCAATTCACGCATTGGCAGGGCAACGTGGCAAAGCTCCCTTTGCCATGGGGCCCACAATGCCAAGCAGCGGGCGTTCCACAAGCACAAATTTGGAAGAACAACAGCACGTGCTTGAATCCAGCAAGGGAAAAGAAAATCAGAGGCTAGGTAGCTGCTGTACACCAGAGACAAGTTTAGCATAGCTCCAGTGATTTTAAAGCATGGTAAGATAAATGAAGCTCAACAGGTACAAGCAAACAATAAAGGAAGCAACAGGAAGAGAATTACTGTTCCTACTGGAAAATTTCATCCTCCACTGAATTTAAAAACACTTGGTAATATTCCGGGTAAGAGTACGGGTGCTACAAGGGTAAGAAGGTTGTGCTATGTCTTTCCACAGTGACATCAAAATTACAGAAGAAGACAGCACTGCATGTTGCCAGTGATCAACAGGCTTACTTTTTAAAAGCAATGCCAATCCACTGCATGCAACTGCATATAGCAAGAATCTTCAGAGATTACCTGATTCTCCTGAAAAATCTGCAGCAAATGACCACTATTTACAGTACAGCAGCTCAAGGTGCTCAGCACTTTGGGAAATTATTTCCCAGATTAATTAAACTGAATCACGTGACAGTTGCAGAAAGCCTCCAGACAAGCCTGGTACCTTGCAGCCCTGAACAACAATTTTTAATTGTGCTCCTAGAAAAGAAATTGTGCACTTAAAATCCTTTTCTTTAGAAATACAGCATTTGTTTTGAATGCTTGAAGGGTCCCTATAGCCCTATTATTTTAAAGTCAAAATATCTCAGGATTCTAGGTATTTTACAAAAAAAAAAAAAAAAAAAAAAACCCACACCACAAATGCAGCTCTAATCGCCAAGCTTGATAAGTAGAATTATTACCCTACATAGTAACTCAAGACCTAAGTATACAAAGACCTTACAGGTCTATGTTCCTAAATCAGGCTCACAGTTCAAGAATTTTACATCATATAGACATGGAACCGCAGAAGGAAATCTATGCATAAGATTATTCTTCTCCACTTCATTAGCACTAGAAAGCTAAGAAACTAATTTACAGTCACCATATTCTTCTACAACTGCTCCAGACCGGGATTTAGAGAAATCTTAGGTAAATGACACTATATATTCCCTCCAAGTTCCTCTGCTCACAAGCTGAAAGAGACTACTTGAATAATTTTGATTCAGATAAACATATAATTTTAATCAGATGAGACAAGTCACAATGATCAGCCCATAAAGTGATGCAGTAACCATGATACATCTGTTCTTATGGGGTGGTAAGTGCATCACATGGGCCCAAGGCACTGTAACCCAAAATGGATAAACGCGGGGCTTGGCAGAAACCCCTTCGTCATGAAATTAGTTGGCTTTAACTGGCAGAAACATTGAACTTACAATAAGGAAAGTTTTTTGTGCAAAGCAGCCTGGTGACCCCAGGAAAAGAGAAAATGCCTTCAAGATGAAAGATACATTAGATAAAGCCACACATGACTAAAGGGGAACAAAGCTCTTACCCCACTATCACAAGAGTGGAGATCAGCCTCTGTCACACTGCAAGGTACTTAATATTGGGATCAGCAGGCAGTTGATTTTCCACAGCTATTAATTTTAAGATTAATAAGAACTTTGTTTTGTATACCAAACAGACGAGTGTTTCCTTTCACAAGGTTTTCCTTAGAATCACTATGTGTCCTAAAGCTTGCTCTGCAAAAATGTATGGAAGGCCTGTTCTGAGGGTAAGAGTGGAGAGCATGCTGTGCTCTGCCATTGTAATCTCTTGCATAGCAAGCTAAAAAAAAAAAACACTTCAGGGCACTGATTTCCTGACATGCAATGAAAAATTCTCAGTATAAAAACAAAAAAGTACATTTTGTGGATTGTAAAAACCTTTCAGAATATAGCTGCGATAAAAGCTCTGGGTTACCTGGTCCCCAAACTTGCTTTTGTCTTCTCTCCATTTACTGTGGAAATATGACTCACAGAGAATGGCTCTGCATAAGGTTTAACTGACAGGGGAGAGAAAATGTGCAAGTGAAGCTTCGTATGTGGAAAGTATTGGGCATAACTTAAAAAAAAGACATCTTGAAAAGAACAGAGCAATGTCTAGAATAATGTATTGACTTTTGAAATTATGGTTTTCCATAGCAAATTCAAGGACCACATGATGTAATCTCTGCTCAGTTACTTTGAATTCCCCAGAAATACCTGTGTCAGTAAGCAATGCGCTACACAGCCTACTGAATCAAAGAGTAAGAGTACACATTCACTTGGAGCCTAACAGAATTCTCATATTACTGCCAACAATTTAGTAAACCTCCTTATTCTTCTCTAATATAATGTTTTAAGGTCATATTATAAATAGAAAATGTTTCTAAACAACAGGGATGCACCAAAATGTACTTCTTGTCGCAAGTTTCTGTATGCAGCCTCTGAAGTTTTGTACTTTGAAACAGTACAAAACATTCACTCATTTCCAATCTTCCTCTACTTCCAGAAAATAAGCTGGAAAGGGGAACTAAAATGCTTGGGAAAGAAGGGTTTTGTTAATTTAACAGAAGCTTGACTTTTTTTTTTAGTGATCTCTTTAAAAAATAGAAGATGAAAACATATTCTTTCTCAGAAAATTTCATAGAATTATTATAAAAGCTCAAATGTTTTCATATACATTACCATTACTATGAAGTTGTCTAGAGGAGTTCCCTGCATCATTCCAGTAATTTTCTTCTTTCCTTATTTCAAGTCCTGGTGCATTATTTCTTTCATGTATTTAAAATCCAAGCAACAATTAAAGCTCTCCAGCATAGGCATCAGAACTATCTAAATGAATTAGAAGCCTGCAAGTCAAAAGCAGTCTCTCAATATCATATCACGTCTGAGGAAGACATTAGGCAGAAGTGGAGATCTAACCATGCAACTGGAGACCTTTGTGCAAGATTTAACATGCAGATATGCTCTTTCTTCCACAAGCTGTTATACGGAAAGATGCATTGCCAATGGTTTTTGTCACCTGATGAGGAAGGGTCCACAACTTCCAGGACTACCCAGGAACTGTGCTGACAAAAAATGCTTTCTAGAGGTGCAACCCTTTGAGTATGGAATTGCTCAAACTTCTTGAAACTGCTAGAGATTCCCATCATTCATTTTACTTGCTGTCCCACCCAGCCCACATTGCAAAAGGACAGAGGCAAGGAGCAGCAGAAACCAAAAAAGGAAGGAGAGTGATAGGAAGCGAAGCCGTACGAGCAAGACATAGGTAAGTGCAGACTGTCGCTGATCGGTGCAGTGACCCTTCCCCAAACACCTTTTCTGCACAGAGAGAGAGGATCAGGGTGCTCCCAAGGCTCTTCATCTTCTTTGCTGTAGCAGTGGCCAGACCAGGCCACTAAAAACACTACAGCTTTGAGGACCTAAAGCTCCTAAAGAGGAGTCTCTAGGGCCTAAATGTCCTAAAGAGGACCATGGCTGCCGTGGAATCCAGGAAAGCCGTGGGACCCCAGGTTCAGGAGTCAAGTTGACTTCAGTGACACAATTACTAGTTACATCGACTATTCCTTCCCCAGAGATATATTCCCCTCAGAATATATCTCTGATCTATAGAGATGTGATAAAATTGGGCTTGTGGTTTTTTTTAAATAATTAGTTGGAATTTTATTTATTGTTTGCCTGTTGGGATATCTGGGGACCATTTTTAAAATAAGGTTGTAAAACATGTCAGGTGAAAAAAACACAGCATCTTCAGATAGTAGATGTTTTTCATATATTTTGGCTACGTTTGTGGTCAGGACTCATCAGAAGATAGCAGTTCTCTACATTCTGTGAAATTCTGGCATTCTGAAAGAATACTGAAACACTGAAATTCACGACAGATGTCCACAATACAGAAGCTATTTCTGTGTGCATCATCCCCAATGCATGAGATTTCATTTGAGATTGATTTGACAGTGACGTACCACCCCATTCTGGAAAAGCACAGGGCTCATGCCAAGTTTATGCCAACACATCCCCACTCCCCACAGTGTGTTAGTTCAGGTGTGTCACAAATTACATCTTTCACCTTCCAAGGAACTTTCATAATGGAAGAACATTTAATGCAGAGGGGGCAAAATGCTGGTCCTGCTGACTTTACTGGATTCAGGATTTAATTTCCAATAGTCCATACTTTCACCAGAGAAACTGTACATAGATCTCTGCTCCAGGGAGAACTGAACCAAGGTTTGTTTTTAGCAAAGCCTTCATTCCAATAGGGATTGAAAAAATATTTAGAATTCATCTATCAGTGTCTCTTGAGCTAATCTGCTCACAGCTGAATGATGATACAAACTGGCTGTTTGCCTACCGTTCTTAAGCATTCTTCTCTTTTCTATCCAAAAGCTGTTAGTATTACAGCAGGAGATACTAATCTAAATATTACTGGAATTATTTTAAAGACATCTTTATAGAGCACAGACCAGATCTTGAACACTCTCATCCCTTCTCATTAATGTATCAGAAAACCCATTAAAATACAGATAATTGTTATTGTAACTTACAGAATTAACTGATACTGTAACTTACAGAATTTATCCAGATTAAATACTTACATTTTCAGTGGGGGAAAGGGACTGCTGCCACTACTCCATTACAGTAGCCTTTGGCTACTCCCTGTTGACAATTTCCACCTGTGGGGCTTTGGCCACAAGATCTACATAGCTTGTAGCCACTTGGTTTGTGCTCCTGTCCTTAAAGTTTTCATTAGTCTCCATGTTATGGGTGAAAGAAAACTAGTCTTCCTTTCTAGCATGTACAGATATCTGACCCAGACTTGGCTCTACTGGAACGTGGTGGCCAGGAGAGAAGGGGAAGGGTGCAAAAAGCTGAGCTTCCCCAAGATTACCATGTGGTACTGCAGTGCACTGGAGCTCTTCCCTGCCTGTTTTTTCCCTCTTCAGCCACAGAAACACAATAGATCCACTTTACAGTATGTGTCTTACCCACCAGTGAAAAGTCAAATAAAGCAAGGAAAATTTTGCAAAACAAACTACGTTTTTCTCATTTCTTTGGCAGGGGACTTTCAATGCAAGATGATTTTGATGTTGTGCTTGGTTTAGGTGGCAAGTTCCTTTTCTCAGGGAAAGTGACACTGGCAAATGAGACTTCTTTATTTCTCATTCTCTCCTTCAACTACCTTGTCTTTCCTAATTTGAGACAGAGAAAAGGGCAAAGAAGCGCTGTCAGTGCTTCACAACATATATGTCAGAGATTGCCACTTAGCAATGTCCAGGCAACGTCCAGGACAGAGAATATAAAAAGAAGTAGAAAGCTCTGCCTAGTTTGAGCATGTGTTAACATGGTCTAGATTTAATGGGGAAAAAAAAAGAAGAAAAAAAAGGAGAAAAAAAAAAAAAGAAACACATCCACTATATCAGCTGCTGAGAAAGAAATGATGAGACTCTGGAAATCATGGATAATGGTAGTTCTCTGAGCACTGCATTCATACAACTGACTTGTCCTTCCCTACAGTTGCATCTCATACCTCAGTAACAACCAGCACCAGTAACAACCTCAGTTGCTCAGGGAAATCCCAGTAAATGCTCGCTCACCATGGATAGCCTGGCACATGAAGATTCTCTCACAATATGTAATCAGATGTGCTCCAATTTGCAGGACCCCTTCAACATCCTCAACCTCTGAAGGAGAATATTTCTGAAGGAGAAAGATTCAGAAAACAGCTCAGCACCTGTAAAGTGTGCCATTTACAGATGTAGGAATAGACAGCTATCCGTGGGCTCTGGTAGTATGTTCCTCACAGGGAGGAGGACATTCAGCCTTGAATGTCACTGTCACATGTCACTGTCATAGAGGATTGGAGGAACCACAAAGAAGCAGCATGGATCAAGGAGAAATTGATCCCCAAGCACCTAGTTAAAAGTTAATACAAAGACTTGAACTCTCTCCTGTAGGCAACAGCAGCTTTGCACCACTTTAGCAGTGCAAGGAAACATCAGGTTGAACCGCCCTGACACACCTTTGCATTGCCAGAAAGGACAAAAGGAACCTTTGTGTTAAATACTCAGAATTAATTTGTCAGGCAATAAACCCATTATACTTATATTTTCTTCTACATGAAGAAAAATAAAGCAACATTAAGCAGTACGAAATGTATGTGGAATCATACAGTCAAATAAAGAGTTCTTCCTTCCGCTAAAGACGGCAGGAAAAATACAGTATAAGCTACTATTTCCTAAGCCCATGTATCTTTTGTGACCACTCTCCCCATATTTTGTTGGCTACTCTCTCTCCTAAAAAACACAGTGCCCTAACATTTTCCAAGAACTGTTTATAAAAGCGAGGTCACCAGGGAACAGTTTCTCACAACATGACTTAGACATTCAATTGCATGGAAAATACAGAAAAAACACTACAGTATCAAGATTTTATCAGAAAAATAAGCTGAAATAGGCTAAGAGTTTTTGCACAAATGTTTCCAGTCAAGGTTGGTTAACAGAAATTTTGCACAGAGATCCCATTCCAATGAAAAAACTGTTTGCCATGAGCAGTTCAGTCAGCCCTGTTTGAATATATGCATTTGGTAAGTGGTGTAATTAACAGCACCTTATTTTTAAACTGAATAAATATTCACTCTCATAAATACTAATTCTGTCAAAATGTGAGAATAATGAATTTTAGCTGTGTCAGTTGGCTTTGGTGAAGTCAAGAGCTATATGGATGATTAAATGATTCACTGGATTTTGTACACACACAGAAAGACAGATAAATCTAATTGTGTTCTACTTTTTTGTAAACATATTGTGTGATATCTATAACAAGTGGGTCCAGATGACTCAGAAAATATATATACTACGGAGTCCAGAATGTTAGCCAGAACAACTGAATTTGCTAGATTTCTGCTGCCATCTGCTTACCAGTGCCTGCCTTACCATGCAAAATTAAATGCTGCCATGCTCCAAGTTCTGATAGTAGCAAGTTAACTCAAAAAGCTTGACTGAAGCTGCTGGAAAATAAGCCCACGGGGATTTATAGTGCAAAAGCTACTCTATACTACCTCTGGGTATTGACATTCCTCACCACCCTGAACAGAGCAATGTAAAATTGCACTGCAGTGCAGATTAAATACCAGAAGCTATCACAGAATTTGATTCCAGTTTCACCATGAGGATAAATCCCAGCTGTCTGTTCCTCTCACAAACATTTTCCCTTTAGAGTTAAAATCTTAACTGATTACAGATCCCCTCTCCTGACTAATCTCTCTATTTATCTGCCAGGGCAGTAAGACACATGAGGTCAATCATTCACTCATACTAACTCACTTTTGTGGCAAAAATGAAGCCTCTTCCCCCCGGTGAACTACATCTAGCAAAGGAGGATGATTTGGTGAGTGAATTAGAAATGGAGGCAGAAAGATCTTTGCATCATGCACTTTGCCTGACAAGCTCTGTGCAGGGAACACATGCACAAAGCATGAAGTCCCTGTCTGGCACCACCTGTGTTTGCTAAGACCAGTCCAAAAAGGTTTCAGCTGGCATAAAGACTGCCGGTCATTGACATCTGGCTGTTGTTCAGTGGCTTCCATGCAACTACGTTTATTTATACTTGTCTCAAATTTGGCCTCTTCTCTACTCTGCTATAGAAGGCAGACCACTGAACTGCTCTGAATCTGATGTCTGTTTCACAGCTCATTTTCATGCACTACCTTCCCAAATGATTTTGCAGGGAACACAAAATATAAATATGTACAAAGCAATATCTATATAGATAGATATATATCCATACGTCTGCACGCCCCGGCATAACACTTCAATGTTTGTTTAAACAACCTATCCTTCGTGGTGAAACATGTAAAGACACACAGACATCCAAACTATATGCTCATCTCACACAAGCACAGGCAGATGCAGCCCACACACAGCATGCACGATTACACATGGATGCCACATGCACTCCTCCCAACACGACAGCTCTGCAGCCCACTTTCGCCCAAGCTCCCCTTAACACCTTTCTTGTCCAAACCCTTCACACCTCCCTCCAGTCCAGTGAAAACAGCAATATTAACTCCTAAGAGTGTTGTACAAACCTTTGTTGGTAACTTCCCAAGAAACTTCAAAGAGCAACAAGTCCTCCACTGGTAGATCTTCATCCTCCCACTGAGGAAGCCCATTAAGAGAAGTCATGGACAGTGATCTAGCCAGTGGCATTTTCTCCAGTCCTTGAATGTTCACCACGCAGGCCACAACAGCTAGCAAATGTCCAGTTAATGTGGCAGTTCTCTGCAGTTCTGGTTCGAGCAATCTGCTGGTGTGCTGGACTCCGAGGAGAAAATTATTCAGATAGCTGGGAGCTAATGGGTTTAAACTGTCTGACCACCAGCATTAAATTGGCTCAGTGAAATCCTCAGGGCTTGAGAAGCAGCTGCTGGTAGAGAATTTAAGACTGACCTGAGAAAGGTCTTGACTGTTTTAGGGCCAGGGTTCTTTCTTTTTCTTCTCTTAGAGAGAGGTAAAAAATGGTTTTTTACCTCACCTACAGCATTCAGTATCTACCACCTCAGGGAGAACAGAAACTTGACTGTTGTAAATTCGGCACTGCCCTAAGCAAACTCCAGTAGGAAGGACAGTTTGAGTTCACCACCTGATTTGACTCTGGCCCCTGAGTCCTCCCCTTGAGATATACCCTCCCATTAACAACCGTGGACCTTCTCTATCTGTTGGCCACTTACCAACCAGGTCAGCAGACTCGTTCTACATGATGTCTCTTAGATTACTTGCCAGGATAAACGCTGTTACCTATTCTTGTTCAGTTCAGTCTGTAAGCACTAGTTTACCTCATACCCTTCCTCCACAATTAACTCCAGCTGTGTACCCAGGGCTCTGCACAAGCTTTTGGCTTCATTCTGCTCTCAAACAGCCTTGCAGCTTTTACAAATGGAGCTACAAAGGCTCTATCCCTATTTTGGCCTGCACTTTGGCAGTTCTGATCCCCGATTTTCCGCCTGGTTTCTCTTTTTCTATGCTACAGTTCTTTTCTGGCCACTGGGCCCATATCCTGTGCCCAGGGAAATTAATGAGTAGTAAGTCAGGGAACAGTATGCCCCAGTCTTGCTCCAGCACCGAGCCTGGATGCTGCAAGTGGTACACACACATATACTAAGATATTGTTCCAGAACTCACAACCTGAGATCCCCAAAGCTCCACAGAGCAGCTGCCTATTTCAAAGACACTTATGTGCTTACACGTCTGATTGGGAAGCCGGTGCTTCTGGGACAGCTGTGTCACTTGAATCTGATTCTGAGCTTAGAGCACAACCTGCCCAAGATCCGCAGCTCAGTAATGAGCAAATCTCCAGGTGAGATCCAGGGCCTCTCTGGCACTGTGGAGAACAACACTGCACCAGCAGGCATAGACTGCATAGGAGCTCACAAGACAAAACAAGCCCAAGGCAATTGGTTTAAAAGACTAACAGCCCATGCAAATAGAAGGCACTAGGATACAATATAATACAGCTGAGCCCACTTTAATGGCTAATTACCCCACAAAAGACTTGGACACTTATACTCCCCATGCCCTCTCCGCACTCATGGTAGTCAGACCCATCCCTCAGCTGATGGACACAGCTTACTGAGCTAACCTAAGGACACAGAGAGCCTGGCAAGTGGGAATGGAGCAGCACAGCTGGAAAGGGTGAGAGAGAACGCTGCCTCGGCGGCCCAGCCAGAAGAGCTGCCACCTCACCCGCAGCCTGAGCCGTGAGGTGGGGGGAAGAGGTTTCCCTTCCAGGTTAACTGGAACACACTGCAGCCCGCCCTGAGAAGGGCTCAGGGTTTCACTGGCTGGGTGTTCTTTAGTCTCAACGGTTTAAGTTGCTCTATTTACCCGTTTATGAAAAAAAGCCAGGCTGAGAATCGTTATTTTTGGAGCAGCTCTGGCTTTCACTACCTGGAGCAGGCCAGTCCCACGAAGGCGACCTCAGGCGACAAGCGGCGAAGGGAAGCACAAAACAGCTCACAAGCCCGTCCCAATCCTGGCGGCTTTCGTCAGCCCTGCGCCAGCGAATACACCGCCGCACCCCGCGCTTCCCCCAGGTCAGAGGCCCCACAGCCCGCCCGTGACTGCGGCCTACGGACCGCCTCCCGCAGCGCCACAGCGCGGGGGGGGGCCGCTGCCCGCCCCGCCGACCTTCCCGCCGGGCCCGTCTGCTGCCGCCCACACAGGGGTGCCGCCCACACAGGGGTGCCGCCCTGTCAGGCAGCGCCGTCCCCTCACAACGGCCATCATGGTGGCAGGCGGGGGCTTTGGGGTGTCTCACCGCAAAACTGTCGGCGGGTTTGTCGGTAGTGCTAGGCAGTATGAACGAACTTTTAGTCCAGCTCTGGAGCTGCCATAAGAAGAACAGGGACCTGATAGAGAGGGTCTAATGGAGGGCCACAAAGAGCACCTCTGCTATGAAGAAAGGCTGAGAGAGTTGGGGTTGTTCCACCTGGAGAAGAAAAGGCTCTGGGGAGATCTCACACCTGGAAAGGAGGTGACAGGGACACTTATCAGAGTGTATAGCAATAGGATCACAGAATCAGAATCACAGAATCACCTAGGTTGGAAGGGACCTTTTTAAGATCATTTAGTCCAACCAATAAAAAAAAAAAAAAAAAAAAAAGCACACACCCCCACAAACCCCCAGCACACCCAAAACACCACCAATCCACTATCCAGCGATGATGGTGCCTCAACCACCTCCCTGGGCAGCTCATTCCAATGCCTGACAACCCTTTCAGGAAATAAGTATTTCCTAATATCAAACCTGAACCTCCCCTGGCACAACTTGAAGCCATTACCACTTGTCCCATCATCTGTGACCTGGGAGAAGAGACTGACCCC
>BJBW01002300.1:142463-254033 GCA_004320125.1 Scolopax mira | reverse complement strand
GGGGGGGTCGGGTGGGTGGGGGGGGGGGGGGGGGGGGGGGGGGGGGGGGGGAGGGGGGGGAAGGGCCATCTGTTGGTCCAGTTGCAGTGATTTCAGCTGAAACCACGACAAGGGATAATGAAAAGACCTAAAGGTTTGTATGTAGTACAGGGAAAACTAGCCATTGGAATATTTTAGGGTTTTTACATCAGGCAATTTTACCTTAGGGTTCATACTTCATAATTCAGAGATCACAGTGCATTTTCTGGCCTTTCCCAACTGGGAGTGGTTTGGAATCTGAAGAACTGTGGGTAAACCGGCAAGGAATATGTACTTTAAGAAACCATCACGAACCCAGGATCTCTCAGATGTCTCTGCCATACGTCATGCCTTCTTCTGGGTTCACCATGCTAGCAGAGATGGAGCCCAGAGCTCATCAATCAGAAAGCCCAACTATCTAACATCCATTAACTGTTGGATTTATGTAATGGCCCAAAACATGCCATTATGTCACGCTAACCCCTTCCAGTGGTCAGCTATATACCATTTCATTAATTGCTGTGAAAAGAATGATCTCATATGGGTTGCTGGCATTATCTGAAGGGTTTTTTTGGTTTTCAGTTTTCTGCACAGATATTTGGGTAAATAGACTGGCAAATATGTATTATGCCTCTTTGAAATTACTGCAAATTCATCTCTGTAATTCATAGGACTTTACTTCCACCTCATGAAATGTAACAGAGCCACCAGCTATTTTTACTGCTACCTGTATTTACCTCTTTAATCTTCATAATAGACCTATCTCTTTATGTTGTTCTCAAAACTAAGAATGAAGTGTACACTACATTTAATCATCCATGTGGCTCAGGGAGCAAACAACGAAACCAAGCTTAGGAAAACTGCAGAAAATCACGCACTGAAAACTGTAAAGAAAGAATTCCCAAAAGCTATTGTGTGACCAAACAGGCAGAAAAACACAAGACATCAGACAAGTATCTATTGTATATTGTAGCTGATTATAAAGAAAAAGTTGTGGAGTCAGCGTTTAACATTAAAAGTACTTTACTGGAAAAAAAATGAGAAGGCTCTTGCAATATAAACTAGCTCTTGACAACTCAATATTTAATATCAGAGCAAGTATTTTATTCATTAATAAAATAAATATTTACAATTATCATATACTGCCTTCCGTTGTTGAATTTTCAGAATAATAAATTTCTACATTCTAGATGAAAGCACAGTGGCATCAATAGACCTTGGCCCAGATATTTATAGAAAGTAAAAACACATCCAGACTCAAATCATCACCAGAAGGCCACCTTTTAAAATTGAAACCTGAACCTCTATTTTAAATAGATGTATCTGTCATGTACTGATAGGAGACGAAGACAGTTATGCAGAAGAAACTACAGGAGGAAACACATGAAGAAGAAGAAAAAGCTATCAAGGTTTGTATCAAAGTTAAGCAATCTGAATTAGTAACAATTGGTAAACCCAGTAACATGCATGTAGAACTTAAAAAAAATAATGTTTTCTCTCTTCATTTGATATCCTTCTTCTGAAGGAGGAGCCAGCCTACTGGGATGTCACTAAGAATTGCATAGTTTTGAAGGGACCCCAAGTTTGCCAGTACCCTGAGGTGGTTCTGTCAGCACCTATTTCTCAGAGCAAGTGCCCCCAGAGCCGTGCTGTGCTTTGCAAGCTCTAGAGCTAGGCTGCATCACAACATGGACAAGAATAAACTTTTTAAAACAGAGAAAGTTCAGAATGAGACACATTATAAATAAAAATGTTTTCTAAATTAGTCATGCCCTCCCCACCCGCTGTGTACCACGTCCTTGTAGTGAGATGCTTTGGCTCTAGGCCTGATCTTAGTTCAATAACTCAGTTGCTTTTTGGCCGAGGATGAGATTTGCAGAGTACTGAAGTTTGCACAGTCCCCTCTGGGTCTCTGGGGAAAAGAATCTCATGACCCCTGGGGCTTGGCTTTTTCTGCTCCCTATTTTTCCCAGCTGTCTTCCATTCTGTGCTGTGCTGCAGGCTCCTAGTTCTTTGTTGTCTTTCACATGTTCTGCCTGCCCTACTTCACTGTCATCAAGGGTTCCCCTCAGCTATGCACAGTTGCTTCTTTTGGAGGGTCAGTCTCGCCTTTCCTCCAGAAGGCTCCACTTGACCCAGCATGCAGCTGCCAGGGCAAGAAACCCTCATCCTCTCAACCCAACAATTAACCACAGCTTCTGGTTAGAAACAAGCACTCTTTAACAAAATAAAAAGCAAAGATATTAAATGAACAGCAACCACCATGAAAGTAATCATGATCTTCCATCACTTGAGCAGCTCCTTTGAATCTGTGCTACCTGTGCTGAAATCCTGAGCATGTAACTTTAATCAGTGACAAAGACATTTCTCCTACACTTTGACCCCTCCATCTCCAGCACTACATTTGCCAGATGCCAGAGCTTTCTTCTTGCCCTCCCACTTGCAGTGGTGTATTTAACTTGCTGACACAGAGCTCAAGTGGACCTCTTTGGACAACAGCAATTCAACAAAAAAAAAATGCAACAAGAATGTCCCTGCTGCATCTACACAATGTAGCCCAAGTTTATCACCCTAGCTGTTTGCTTTGGCAGCCACTCCTCAATCTGATCCTTGCTACGCTTTTTAATAATGGGTTTGAACTTTGGTCCTTTTTTAGTTCAGTGAGCACCAACTTTTTCTTAATTAATAAACAGTGCCCCTACTCTGATGATACCTTCCCTTCAGAACATCTCCAGAACTGCTTTTCATATGTTGAGTAATTTACTCACAGATCTTACTTGTTAATACCTGTGTAAAAGCACATCAGGCTTCTAAAGAGCAGATATTTCTTTCACATTGACATTCAGGGTACTTTTCAGTCTCATGAAGTTATTATCAAATAAAACAGTATGTGCCCACATGGTACACAAGGAATCAAGTGTTGCAAATGCCAGGAAGACAAATGCATGGACTGTATTTTCGAGAAGAGTTACAAAGTTTTGCTCTGCTGTATCTGCCCAGCTCTCCAGCAATCTTTAAACACCGGCACAACTGACAGAGCGTCTCCTGCAGTAGCACAGAGAATTCCGAGCAGCCATTTTGGTCTCCTCTCTGAAGCTTTTACAGAAATGCCGCACATTTTTAATAAGAGAAAAACAAATTTCCATTTCCAGGACTTCATCAATATTCTGTGTTCTGCGCTCTCCTTTCCTCCCCACCAGTGCTTCATATTTTGTTTTATTTTTTTAATGTAATTTTTTAAATAGCCTGTTTAGAAAAATGTATTTTGGAAAAATGGTTAATCCTGCTTATGTCCATGTGTTAGCTACTATCAAATAAACTATTAAGGCTGTGCATCTCAGACCACACCTCTGTCAAAGTGCTGAATAATTCTCTTATATAAATAAAAAGCAATGATGTGTAATGTCCAGAAGACTAAAGCACCCACAGGTTAAGATGTCTGCAATACCAGCCTTTGTTTAAGTACATCCAAGAAGGGAAATCAATATTCCTCAGGAGAGCATTTTGTTGGTACAGCTGCTGTTGCTAAGATTGGCTCAGTGTCGTGTTCTCATTAATACAGTGTAATGGCAACCATAAAATGGAGAATGTGCAGACAGACATAATGAATTTATACTAAGAAGACAACAGTGTAGAAATTCTAATTGCTTTGGCCTGATTGGGCACTTTATATCTTGAAAGGATCATGTTTATAAATTAGAGTTTAATGATATTTATGAATCACAAAATTAAGTCCATCCTTGTAGCAATCATTAGCACGAAAGCAATCGGTGCTGCAGTTTGTCCTTTAAGAGCTTCAGCACAAAGAAACCAGCATGCTCGAAAGCAGTTTTGCATTTCAGAGCAAATCGTTACTATTGAAAAGAAAATGTAAGGTTTTAGTTAGACAAGCATTTTTGCTAGCATTAAAATAACTCTTTGAAGCCCACATCTCTGAGAGGAAGATATGTGCATCGTGTCCTACCATTCTGTGAAAGGAAAAATCCCTTTGTACCAAGCATTATCAGACCTCCTCACTCTCTCCCTAAACATACACACTGCTCTGGATGTCATTTAGCTGTTAGTTTCTCTGTTGGTGCTCTGGAAGCCTGAGACATGCAGTCAAGAAACATGAAAAAAGCCACTGAAAAAAAATTTGAAAGATGATGCCATAGGGAGCTTAAGCAGAAAAAAAACAAAATAAAATTGAAGACATAAATGACCTCCAGGGAGCAGAGAGCTGACACCCTCAAAATGATTACTGATCAAACACAGGTTACAAACCTGAGAACCCTGGAGGTGAAATTTGACATGTCCCTTTGCAAAATGGCTACATCTTGAATTAAGAAAATATTTGTAATAAGGCCCGATGATTAATTACAATCTTGCGATGAGAATTACACAAACATGCAAGCTGTACATACATTGGCCACAACCCTTCCTGTCCTGTCCTTTCTTCAGTAGCAGCATCTGAAGCAGCCTGTTCCTTATCTGATGCAGCATGGGACACCCTCTGCCTCCAGTAGCCCTGAGCCCTGTTTGTCCTTACTCCCTGGGGGTTCAACATCCTAGCATTTAAACTAGTAGGGGTACTACATCAATCTTTCCTGCCATTTGTGGAAATTTGTTCATTTGCTGTAGAATGGAAAAAATCCTTCAGTAAAAATTTTAATTAAACCACAAAATTGCACTTCAGTAAAATGTCCCAAACACTGCACTTTGTGTATGCCTATTGATAATCAGACATAAGCATGAAGTCTGCGAAGCAGCTATCTACACTCTCTTGACTAAGATGGTAAGTTTAGTGTCTGGTACTCCTTCATCAATTATTTGATGTTCATAAAAATTTATTTAGTGAAACATTATATCAAAGATTATTGTATTTTTTAGTTAGACAAGACAAAGTAAAGACAAAGTATTGGCTGGACTGTATTACAGCATGTTTTACTCTAAGGCTCACTCAGGTATTCAAACAGGCCTGTTTAGGTCTCAGAAAGGAATATGTGTGCCCTTATCAGCTAAATTTAAAATGGTGGAATTTAAACATCACAATATAATTTTGCGTCATGTAAGATTTCAGCATCCTGCCTCCAGTGCAAGGCTTCACAGCTTCTTAGACACGTGCAGCCACTCACCTACACAAGGAGGGAACTGTGGAGAGGCAGCACACTAAGCAGGTAGCCAACGCGAGCTTTAAGGAGGAGTGCGTTTCTTACATCCAACTACTTTTTGCAAAGTAGATATTTCCTTTTGAACTGTAGAGAAGTATCTTTGAGGATTGCCTCTGGGTTTCACAGCCTTGATGTGCCTTTGAAACAGATGCCTTCCCTTTAAAATAAAAAGTGAAAGTGATTGGGTCTTTTACTGGACAACCAGAAGAGGCTGTTTCCCCCATGCAGGCACTTTGCACATGGTAACTTGGTGCTTGGAGAACACACACTAAAGATATACAGCTTAAATGCACTATCCTTTGTAAAGAATTAAAATCTCATGTCTTAAATCACACTTATGTGTACACGTGCACTTCTCCATTGTTTAATTTCTCCTGTATTAATGATGCCATGAAAAGGCTGGTTGTTTCAGATGATGAGACAGGGAGCACCCGTATCAGAAAGCACCTTAGTTTTAACATGTAGGAGATACTAGATTTCAGTATGCTGATCGTGCACACCTCAGTATTCCTATTTTTCTGGATGACATTTATGTGGAAAGAAAATGGATTAATTATTGTCTTGAGCTGAACAAAACTCAGGATGTGTAAAATCAGGAAACCGACAAAAAATCAGCCAACTGAGCATCTTATTGCTCATTTCTGCTAGACACTCTGTTTTACTCTGTGTCTGTCAGGGCACAACAAGGGACAGGATGCTGGGGAACTAAGGTTAGACACAGATGGGCAGGTCCACATGGATGAGTCCACATGGACTGAGTGGGGAGCACCCCAGAGAGTGGATAGGGATGGTCAGAGCTAATGGTGCCCTCAGGGCTGTAGCAGTAACTGTTTTTGTGAGGTTTTCTGAGGAGACATAAGAAATGTGCTTCTGCAAACAGGGCAAGAGCAGTTCTCGTGTTCTAACAGCACTTAAACACGTGGCTCAGGAGAGGCTGAGCTGCTGGGCAGTGACTCAGTCAAGCCATTCCTTCATAAGCCTCATAAAGCCCAGCCTGCAGACCTCAGGTGTTTCTGGATTTGGGAGACTCTTAAGAAAAGAGTCCTGAAAAGCACATCCTTTAGTCTGCTGCTATCAAAGGAGCAGCTGAAGTCTAGCTCAAAGACCAGTATGCTCATAGGTGACCAGTTCTAGATGCCCACCTGGAAGCCTCAAGGACCTGGCTCATGATACTCGTACCTACAACCAGCACCAACAGAAGTCATAATGCACACAAATTAAGTGCTAATATGTTAAACTGCTCTGTAAAAATTGGGTCATAGGTATTTTTCAGGTTAGCAGCTCAAATTAAAGGACACTTGGGGATGAGTTTCAGTTCTCCATACACATTTAATGCTCCTTAAAATATCTGAGGCCTAAACCACAAGTTATGCATATGTTGGGCTTTTTACCCTAATGTGGATGCCTTGGATAGCCTTGGATTCCTCTAAAAGCCTGTGCTCAGGAAACAGAACCAAGCCCTTAATGTCATCTCTTCTTTATGAATTTATCTGTAAAATGGAAATGACAAATTATTGCAAAGGTTTTTTTGTAAAAATTCATGTTTCTGAAGCTTTCAGGTAGTTTAGTGTTTAAAGTAGCAAATACTTATAAAGAATCTCTTTTCTTCTTTAGTGTTTTAAAATAAATTTACCACAGAGTAGCAATTCAATGGAAAGAAAAGTAAAATATTGGAGATCTACCCATTCATCTTCTGGGTCTTCTGGTCATACTCTGCCCAGAGTAAGACTTATTAACTGAAGCCATTTACTTGATGACTGGTGCACTTTTATGTAAAGTCAAGTTATACATTTTATGTTTAAGATTTCACAGAGAATTTTGGTTAAGGAGTTTCTTTTTCTGGCATAAAGTATCTTTTAATTTAAAAAAGTAACATTATGGAGCTCAAATTCACTTTATACTGCTTCAAAAATTGTGTTCAAAGAGCTTTAAAATAACTTTTATTTTTTACTTTCACTGAGTGGCAGGAAGACATTTTTAGACTAAGATAAAATCAGGTGCTTACAATAGCTTAGGTGTTTTCAATAGCTTAATGAGGGTGGAACAAGCTAATGGGGAAAAAATAAAAATGCCTACACTATGAGGCAGTGAGCTGTTCCAATTTTTTTTTTCCTGATCTTGATGAAAATTCAGTTATTCATTACTTACACGCTCTGAGAGACTGGGTAGAAGAACCAGTCTGAACACACACAGATTGCTACTAGTAGTTCCATCAAACAGTAGGGCGAAATATTTTGATAGAATAATGCCTTTGTGATGGAGATTTTTTGAGCGAGCTCTACTATTTACAGAGAGTACTTTGGCCTAGCTGCTTCCCCTGAAAAATTATTAGTCTGCTCAGTTGCTTTCAGTCCCTTTCCATTTCATTACAGTGCAGTTGGAGGCAGACCACCTGCAGAGACGCTAATTCAATCTAGGCAAATGTTACAAAGTGGAGTGACAGAATTGTGTCTGAATTATGCCTCTTCAGAGACAGAGCCCTATCAAGACTGCTGAGGAGACGTAGGAACTGAATGCAGTGCACTGGCCAGAGGCCGTAAGACTAGGCAACTCAGGTTGCTGCCAGAAGTGCCTGAGGGATTCGGCTGAAGGGCGGCCCCAACTACAGTGTTCAAAAAGAAAAAGGGACATGGATCTTTTCAGGTCACACAGAGTGTGTATCGCTGGACAGGGCTAAAGGATTTAATTAAAAAAAAAAAAAAAAAAGAAGAAGAAATGTAAGCACATATTCACAGAAAGAAATGGTTGTACAGAGCAGAAGATGGAGGAGGCATGGGTAGAACAGCAAACCAGGCCAAAGAACAGGCCAGGCTACTTCAGAGCTGCAACTTACTCTTTTCTTTTGAAGCCTGTTGCCACTGGCATAAAACAACAAGGACAGATATTGTCTGGTTTTGGGGACCCCATAAAGCTGTAATCTACATTCACTTTTCTACCATTGTAGAAAATGCTGCTAAAAATGACAGGAGATGAGTTAAATACATAAAGGCAGAAAAAACCCAGTTTGTACTCTACAAGAGAATCTGCAGCACTTCCACGAGGTTTTGAGAAATTAAATCTTTTAGACTATGCTACGTAATCCAATAACCAGAAACACAGATTTGCAACGTAGAATTCATGGGAGGGATTTACATCTGCTGCCAAAGAATCCCTGCAAAAGGTAGTTTCACAGAGACACACCAGAGCGTCTATTTGTAAGATAGAAAAGAGGAGCTGTTCAGGTTTTTGAGAAGAGTGCTTGTGATTTGAGGCCGCACAACAAAACAAATTTACTAGTGAATCCTTCTCTGAGCAGGTTAGTCACAAACAGTAGCTAGCGACTAGAAAAGACAGACACCACCACACTAGTATCTGAGCAACCAGCAGAAACAATAAGTGCTCCACAGGAGATACCCATAGCAGTTGGCCAATTATAAAAACAAATTCAATCAAAACACAACTTTTATGGGGATTCTCAGTGCAACAATTACGGAGACATTAGAGTCTGGGACCCCTGGTTGCTCTCTTACTGTGTCTGGCTGTATTGTACTGCCTGTTAGCCTAAGGTGCAGAAAATAAGTATTGTCCTTATATTGGAAATAAGCAAGTATGACCTCACAAACTAATTCAGCCATGGTTAAAATCTGTGAAGGTATCTGCTGGATGTCCTCAGATAACCTTTACTAGTTTGACGGAAAGACCTTGCAGCTCATCCTACAGCATCGTCTCTGCTTGACAAAATATAAAACAGATTTGGAAACCTGGAATACTGACTGATTGCTTGATTGCAATTAAATAATGCAAGATTATTCCACTGAAGCAACTGACTTGCAAAGCATTTGTGTGCAGACGACGTGACCCTTCAGTCTCATCCTGTTCCCTAGGAGGAAGCAAGGAAAGCAAGTCTTCTGGATCCAGGCCTGGATTAGGAGTGGCTGCTGGATGCGCTGAGTGCCGTGGCTCAGCCCAGAGGTGAGGTGATCCTGCGAGGGGGTGGATGGACAACACAGGACAGGCAGCTTTTCAATGGGCAACTCAGAAACAGCTCATGACTCCTCCAGACTGCTTAACTGGAGAAGACTGGATATGCTCCAGAAAAGCCCTGCTCACGCCTTTACATAGAAATGGCCTGATAAATGAGAACTGCTGCTTTTGTTTCACTGTCTCCAGGTAATTGGAGTGGCACTTGCTTTAGCCAAGATCATTTCACAACTTCTTCCACAAGCCCTTTCTTCGTCTATTTGTCTGCAATATCTGCCAGCTATTGGCTGTGATTGCAAGCTCTTCGTGATAGTTTTGCTTGTGCTTGTCATACTGCTTGGTTGAGTTCCCTGGATGTTCATAAAAAGCCAAAAAACAGCAGCACCCAATTACCAATTAATTGCATCATATTTTACATTTTTCTTAAAATACTGAGTAAGCTAATTCTTCATATTCCAAGTTTTAAAAAGAAAGAGGAAAAAATAGCCTTCATTTGTAATGAAAAAAAGGCATATGAAGTGAATGACAGTCTCCAAGTGTTGACAGACACTGTAAAGGCAGAAACTTAGAAATTGCTACATAACTGTCCTGTGGCTTTACTAAGTGTATTTGGTGTAGATGACACTGTAAAAAATACTGGTTTAATGCATTTTCTATTCTTTTAACTCTCTCCCTTAATGACTGTCCTTCATTCATAGAGGAATGTCAAGATATAAAGCTGAATGATAATTTTTGCATTGGCCAGTGGATTCAATATGAGATAGCTCATCCAGAGTGTTCAAGTGAACATTTTTAAGCTGTATTTTTTTCCTAAGAAGATACAGTAAGTTTCATTTAGGTCACTAAACTTCATGTAGTCATACCAGAAATGTTCAGGAATTCATTTTCAGATGTCATCGTTCCAGTCTTTTTATAAAAGCTTGTATACAAAAGCACCCATTTACGAGCATGAATAAGGACTTTGAAGTAGAATACATAAGCAGCGAAGAGTTTCCTCTTCTTACTTAAAGGATGGAATTATTTTTTTTTCTTCAGCCTGTATGATCATGCTCTATTAAATACATGCTTATCGTCCTATGTATAATTCTAGAAGGTGCAAGGCTTCTGAAACCAATCTTTTTAAGCTGGGCCTGTTTATCCAGTTCTTTAAACTAGGATCACTTTTATCATATTGTGATAAGTACTTAACATTAATATATTAATCGAGTGCAAGACACTAGGGAAGTTAGGTCTGTAGTATGCTGTATTTATTTGGTGTTATGCTTCTACCCTATCAGGTTATAATATCCTGTTTGAAAGTTGTTATTTCTATCCTGTTCCATCTAGATGCCAATAAACCACTGGTCAAATGGTCTGTAATTGGTTTCTCCACTTTATGCCACTGAAAAAAAAAGTAACTTAAAAAAGAAACTCTTGCAAATGTTACTGTCAGGCAAAAAGAAAGGAGAACTTAAAACTGTCTGAAATGAGTAAGTGTTCTGCTTTGGCTGTGCAAAGACTTCAAAATCCTGCATGATGTCCAGATGAGATGAAACAAGAAATAAATAGCTTTGGTTTTGTCACAAATAAAACTACATTTTCTTCCTGTAAATCCAAACCTTACCAAATATGATCTGCTACCTGCATAACACCAACACTGCTAAAAATAATATTATACCGTGTTCAGCACCCTCCACTGCCAGACCATAATTTAGTATTTCCATTTAATCTGATTTCACACTTTGTGACAGGCTATGTCAGGTTTACACATATTCAAATGCACCTGAAAATAGCTACTTCCTGCTGGAATTCTCAGTAGCTTGCAGGTAACATAGGATAAAATATAAAAATCCTTACTAAATTTTTATTATGTAAGCTTTTTATCACAAGGCAAATTCCTTTCCCTGTGGCTCTAACATGAAGCAATGTAAGCATTTTACTTTTTGAAGCTGAGGTGTTTCTGAATATGCATAATCTGCTCTTTTAAAGCAGGACATGACTCTGTTTTGGCTGATTCACTCCATTGTTGGATTGTGCACCCCTCAGGATCACACAGTGGTGAGTCAGTCATTTGTAAACAGGAGAGAAAAAACCTAAATGAATAGAGACAACCACAGGCTTCATTTTTTGTGATCAAAGGCCTCAAAGAAACCATGCAAAAGGAGCATAATTATTTACTGAACAAAACTCAAAGCATGATCTTTCCTGTACAACCTCAGCTATGCCTGAAGCTGGCTTTGGTCACTAATGAACTAAGAAATCATTTACACCTCAAGAAAAGATAACACAGGTTTGAGAAGCTACTGTTGGGAGAAGGGACTGAGCCATATGTAGTGTCTCATGTTTGTTTTCTTCTGAGGGATCACAGCATGGGCATTTAAACTAAGTCATTTTTCAAGGACAGGGACGTGATTTTAGGTATGCTTCATAAGCAAAAGATAAGTAAGTATAATATGCTGGTTTTGCAGGCCTGAGCACTGGAACACTGCAGGACAACTTACAGTAAAAGCTTATGTGTGTTCTTCCAAGCAGAATCAGTCCGAGGAGGCTAAAAAACCAACGCTGCTAAGAATGGATTTTTGCAAACACAAATGAGACTACTTGGTATTATGTCAGATGTATAGTGTTTCAGTAAATTTCTTTTTGGCAGCAGTGGTTTGGTTTTCCTGGGCTCAGAGCCCAGTTTCTGTTTAATTTTCTGTGAGGTTTCATAGCAGCCTAGGCTGCTACAGAGATGGCTTGCTTGCAAATAACCACATATCTCAGTATATATATTGATTAGAATTTAAACAGCTCATCAGCCTCTTGGATGGACAAGGACTGCTTGCTTATGGCATCTCCATCAAAAAAATCTCTTCTTCAAACTAATGGGAATTTTGCCATTGGAAGAAGCCTTTGAAGAACTGACAATGTTATACATCAATAAGAAGCTAGATGGAATAAAAATTAAAAAGGTAAACTTCATATATTAAAAACACATTGACTCATCATTATAGCTTTGGACCCAATTCCAGTTCTGAACAATTTTGTATACCTGCAGTGACCTCCAAGCTTTATTAGGTCTGAGGCCAGGTACCAAAATTAATAGAAGATTTTTTTCCGAGGATGACAGCTGTCTTCTAGGTCCACTCACTTCCAAGCATCTTGTTTGAGGCAAAGGCTCTTAAAGGGGCATTTCCTGAGGCACAGCATTTCCCAGGCAACTCAGTTTAACTCAGAGATGTATTAGCTCAGATACAAATGGATTCCACCTGCTTTTATTCACTGTTATTCCTAAGCTAATGAGCCTCAGGGAGATAATGAGCTCTTGGCAGAAATGTTGATGTCAGTCCTAGGGCCAGCTCCTACTGCCCTCCCCACCTTCAGTGTTGTCTTGTATGACATAAGCCTGAACCCTCTTTGCATTTGGACACCACCACAAGTCTGTGCATTTCCATTTATTTATCTGCAGCTCTGTATGTAGCTTAAGACAGCAAGACTGAAAGCTCTACATTCATTTACAGGTCTTTGAAAACTGGGCCCATTATTTATATTAAATGGTGGATATATCCCTCAATAGTGCACTTACATACAAAAATATTCATCTTGTTCTAGAAGCCTATTGATTCAAAGGCTAGAACGTGTAATCAAAGCAACAAAAAATAATTAAGACATACATTTAAATGTCTCTTTACTGTAGCTGTAGAGGTCTTGTGCTTGCTGTCTGTGAAATGTATATTTTTGAAATTTCATTTCCAGAAAAAGTTAATAGAATGGCATATCTTTTATTGCTCATAGCAAGCAATATGGGTAACATTTTTGCAAGCAATATTTGTATATGCATTCAGTCACAGAGCAGAAACTATTTTGTGTCACACTTTTTGCAAGAAAGTAATACAACTCCCAGTTATAAAACTTTAAGAAAATGTACATGGATATATGGATACAATTATGACATGTATGCAACTGAAGACTTTTTGATCTGTTTAGGACTAGTTGTGAAAGAGGGGAAAAGATGCTACAAATAGATATATGCAAACTGTGATGACACAACTAATTCTGATTCACTTAGCAAGTAATGCCTTTGGGTCTTCGCATTAAAAGTGTTTATCCATTACTTCCTTTCCTCTGCCCACCATGTTTACTCGGTTGTTTTATACCATCCTTCAGTGACTGCTTTGAATAAAACTTGTTTGAATTAGAAACCATCTCTTTTTGTGTTGACTCTTTGTTAGAAGGATTTTCTTTTATATCACTTAGTTTTGGCCAGTAATGGCCACTAGTAATCAAGCACATGGTTCACTTTATTATGCACAAGTATGCACCTTTATTACAGCTGTTTGGAGCATCTGTGTTATCCTAATCTCTGATTTCCCTTTTGTACTAATGAAAGTTACAGTAATTATATATGGTAATAATGGAGTAGCACAGTGAAAATGAACAAGGAAAAATGCCTGTTCATTTTTCCTGCCCAAAGAGACTACTAAGACAATTAGTAGTATATAAAGACATTTTTTTCTCTTCTGCACTAGCTTTCATCATGCCAAGTCGCCTTTAAGTTACACAACAGAAAAGAGAGTGCTTAAACTAAAATATTTGAACATCAGTATCTCTTGCTTTGAAATGTCTTCAGTTCCAATTTCGCATATTTGTATGGCAGTAGGAGATAATTATCCTGGGGCTGCAGTTTGATCCAGAGGCCCTGTCTTGCTGCCTTAGACTTTCCAAAAAAAAAAAAGAGAAAAAAAAAGAACCTGAATTATTATTTTGTTTATTATTTTGTTTATTGAATCAGGTTCTTCAGACTATAAGGCTATCTTGAAATTCAATAAAAGATACTTTGATTAATCACATTAAAACCTTTTTAATAGACACAAGGGATTGTTTGTCACTTGAATATCAAAGTGGGATTTCTTTGCAGATTATATGTTCTCATCTAAAAATATACATGAGAGAAAAATTATTTGCTGAAGATTTTGGCATCGATTATGCCAGAGAAAGACAAAATGGTTTCATTGGGCTCATCTCAACTAAAAATGGTAGGCATATAAAAACTAGAGCTGTGAGTGACAGAAAACATTGGGTCACTAACAACCAAAGGTCACTAAGTACATCATTCCCTTTATAATGTCATCCAGTCAATTGAACTCACCATTACAATTAGTCCTAATTATCCCTATTGTTGAAAGCCTTGGTAAAGAAACCAGAGAATGAGCATACACGTTGAGCTTACTGCAGGTCATTGTAGGTACACACTGGCTAAAATACTTTGATGTATTTTTCTTGCCAATGTGGTCCTGTACTTGTTCTGTTGAGTGGACTTCTATTTCTATTGCACTTCCACCAATCAATTAAAATTCAATTAAAACTAAAAATAGAACTTCAAAAACTCAACATCCTGTTAGCTGGAAGGTTTGTTGGTTTTTACCTTCTCATTTCAAAATGTTAGATAAATTCAATTGGTAAAAACTTCCTGGAGGGGAAGAATAAGAAAATGTAAGTTATTTTTGTCAAAATCTATGTACGCTCAAGTTAAGCTTCACAGACTATTCTTAACAGGAGGGGGAAAGTCTCTTTTTTAATAGTTTACTTGGTGATTTATCTATAAGCAGTTCCATTTTAAAAACCTCAAAATGTAAGGCATTTTGGAGATAACATGTAAAAGAATTAGGCCCTTATTAGGCATTTTCTGGATTTAAGATTCACATAGACTGTAGGGATGGATTTTTTCTTCTCTGTGGAGATTTTGGGTTTTTTCCCTTCTAATATTAGGGGAAATCTAACATAGGAAATGTCTGCTATTGAATACAAAGTTTAGTTCTTGATTTCAAATTGAATAACTCATCCCAGATTACATGCACTTCACTTCTATGCTGTTTGGTGTAAAAACATGTTTCAGTAAAAGAAATATCCTGATCTAGTTATTCATAGTCCAATAGTAATTTTGGGGCATCTTGGTGAGGTCTAAACTTTGTAACGTATTAGACCAATCTTTTTTTATACCATCTCAAATGAAAAACCATGTGATGCTGTCTGTAATTGTGTGATCATAATCTGGAGTAGAGCAAATCAGTTCTGTTTTCTTACTGTTCAGCTTGATTACTGACCTTGCACCTCTAACTTGTCTAATACCAGTGATTACAGATGCTGCTTCTTTTGACATAATGCGGCATCTGAAAAGGAATTCTTCATTTAGTGCAGTAACTTAGTTGTTGAACTGTACACCGTAGCCTTGATGATACAAATAGCAGTTCTCAAATTCCCTAACAACAATAGAATCACAGATCTTTTTCCTTCTCTATTTATTCTCTTTACTTAGAATGTAGCAATATAAATGGGGTTCGCTGTGTGGAGCATTGTTCATATAAATGATTTGAGCAGTAAGATGATTCAGCTGGTGACACAGCACATTTACACTAGATAATACACGCTCAAACACATGCTGCACTGACAGAAAGCAAAATTTCAAATTGACTGTGTTTCATTCTGTCAGGTCTGATAGTGGTTCCAGCAGGTACACACAAAGCTGAAAATACTGTGGAGAAAAATATCCGAGGAATGTTTCCAACAACAGTATCTAGTTTTCAGACAACAGAGATGGAGTCAGGGCTGGAGAACAGGTTCAAGGTCCATCCAGGAAAGACTACTGGAAACAGGGCTGGAGACAAACTGCTTATAGGGTAGTAAGCCCACCCAGAAAATCCTGCCCATTAGTCGGGAAGCAAGGGAGAGGATCAGGACCATGATTACAACCAGGTCAGTTCCACCTAGACCAGTGTTGGGCAGGGCTTGATGGTGGGATGAATTGAGGTCCTGGCCCACAGGCAGGGTGGAGTGGTAGCCTGGAGAGACTAGGCAGGAACAGGCAGGACTGGTAGTGTCCTCAGGGGTCAGACATTTTTTCATTTGCCTAGTGCAGTGGATTCAGGAAGATAATAAAAGACCTTGCAGATGTATAAGCTGTTAAGATAAACTTAGTGATGTACAAGAGAATGTCTTTAATTTTATTAATAGGAGCTTAATTTTATTAGATCCCAGATAGGATGGCCTGCAACTTTTTTGCTTTTCATAAAATAAAGACCCATTCTAAAAAAAATTATTTAAAATGTGTTATAATGAATTACCTCTTTTTTCATTTTAATAAAATGGTATATCTATTTCTCTATTGGGTTTGCATAGCAAGGTTTTGGTAGTGGGGAAGCTACAGGGATAGCTTCTGTGAGAAGCTGCTAGAAGCTTCCTCCATGTCTGATAAAGCCAATACCAAGCCAACTCTAAGGCAGACCTAATTCTGGTCTCAGCGATAGTGGTAGCACCTCTATAATAACATACTTAAGAAGGGGAAAAAAAGTTGCTACGCTACTGCAACTGCAGCTGAGAGAGGAGTGAGAATATGTGAGAGAAATGACATCTTCACTGCAGACATGAAGGTCAGTGAAGAAGGAGGGGGAACAGCTGCTCCAGGCACCAGAGCAGAGACTTCCCTACAGCCCGTGGTGAGGACCATGGTGAGATAGGCTGTCCCCCTGCAGCCCATAGAGGTCCACGGTGGAGCAGATACCCACCTGCAGCCCATGGAAGATCCCATATCAGAGCAGGTAGATGCTCAAAGGAGACTGTGACTCCATGGGAAGCCTACACTGGAGCAGGCTCCTGGCAGGACCTGTGGACCCGAGCCCATGTTAGAGCAGGTTTGTTGCCAGGGCTTGTGACTACATAGGGGGCCAGTGCTGGAACAGTCTGTTCCTGAAGGACTGCACCCCATGGGAAAGGACCCATGTTGGAGCAGTTCATGAAGAACTGTAGCCAGTGAGAAGTACCCATGTTGGAGAAGTTTTTGGAGAACTGTCTCCTGTGGGAGAAACCCCATGCTGGAGCAGAGGAAGAGTGTGAGGAGTCTCCTCCTAAGGAAGAAAGAATGGCAAAGACAACATGTGATAAACTGTCTGCAACTCTCATTCCCCATCAACCTGTGCCATTCTCAACTTCACTGGGAGTGAAGTTAATCCCAGGAAGAAGGGAGGGGTGAGGGGAAGGTGCTTTTAAGATTTGGTTTTATTTCTCATTATTCTATTCTGATTTGATTGGTAATAAATTAAAGTAATTGTCCCAAGTCAAGTCTCTTTTTCCTGTGACAGTAATTGGTGAGTGATCTCTCCCTGTTCGTATTTCAACTCATGAGCCTTTCATTATATTTTCTCTCCTCTGTTCAGTTGAGGAGGAAGAGTAAAAAAGTGGGTTACATGGGCACCTGGTGTCCAGCCAGGGTCAATCTCCCATCATTAGACAGAGAATCCATGAAGAAATCCATGAAAATTAGCAAAAAGTAATAAAATCATCTTATCTTTGTAAAGGATTTGAAGTAAGGCTGTGTCAGAGGCTGGTACTGAAGCCCAGAAGGTAGGATAATCAGCTCTGGTGCAGTTCACCACAAGATGTCATTGAATGACATATGACAACTACAAAGTGGAGCACCTTCTCAGTTAGAACTGTTTTTTAATCAAAAAAACCTGCCACACTAGCATTAACTGAACTTTATTGTTGGTGGATTTGTTTTCACCTTACATCCTTTTAAACCAGGACTAAATCATTTTGAAATTCAACTTTACTAACTTTGCAGCATCTGTTCTGAGGCAGTAAACTGGACTTCAGCTGTGAATATGGCACCTCCCCCCAGAGCTAAATTCACATAACAGAAGTAAATTAAAATAAAATATGGAGTTAGTAATTTCAGTGAGGAAAGATAAAAAAATTTCTTAACAGTAAAGTAGTAGTAGATATGAACCAGGAAGAGGTTTTTGGGGTGTGGTTGGTTTAGGTACTTAGATATCTTACTTTGTGTTTTAATTTACACTGAAGAATTTCCTTCCCTTCAGTGATGAAGCAGATGTTTTATTAGTGACTTCAGCGAAGTTGTTCCTATTGCTGCACTGTTAATTGTGCTCCGTGTGATGTTTATAGCATGCCTCTGGTTTTACTGGGGGTAGGAAAAAACCTTTAGTGGTTGTGCTGTGCCACATGTGTAATGAGTAAAGATGATTAAAACAAAGGATGCATATCAACACATTGAATTTTATCCTTTTCTGGGCTATAGACTAGTTGCCCCAAGCTTCAAAAGCACTAACATGATGATTATGCCTATTGATGATGTAATGGAAGAATTTACTATCTTGTCATCCAAAAGAAACACTTCTAAGCTAAAGACAGAAAATCACCATTTTGTAAAGCAAAAAATAATTTAAAAAAAAAAAGGAGCAAATTATATTGTCTCCAGCTATCCTTGTTTTTCTGACTTAAAATGCTGACCGGGTAGTTCCCAGAATTAGAACATAAGTCATTTGAGTAGTGACCTCATTAGTTTTAAGTCTGAAAACAGTAGGTAATTAAAGTGACCTCACCACAAAGGAATGCTAATGCAGTCCAAGAATGACAGTACTGGAACAGAGAGTCAGAAAAGTGATGCATAATATCTTGATCATTTTTAAGGTCTTTTGTATGGTCTCCTGTGTTTTTAGTACTTCCAATTGATTTCAATGAGATTTATCATGGAGTAAGGTTTATAAAATACAGTTACCACTGTCACAGTCTAGGTACCATAGATTAAAGCTTGACTGTGACTCGACTTGTACAAATACTCATAGATGAGAAACTGAGTGCAGTAACACTCTGTCTTTTTGTCTCAATTCTTCTACATGGGCACCCTGTGTGCAAGTAACAGTCTTCATTTCCTAGCTAAGCAATTAGAAAGAGGTGATCACACATTAATGATCGATCTCTTTCAGTCTTCCAGTGAGGACAATCTATGGATTTGGGAAATAGAAAAGTAGAACACTTGTCAAAATGGTGATTTTTAAAATATTTATGTTTGGAAAGTGCTATTTTCTTATGTAGAAAACTGGAAAAATGATTTTGAAATGTATAAACACATGCATTAGATCAAGTAAGGCTGGTCTTGATCTTGGTTTCATGTGCAATAATAATCACAGCCATTTCCATCTGATCCTCTCTCTTCAGTCAAGAAAAGGTGAATCTGACTACAGGCTTAAATTCTTTCTATGCAGAGAAAGAATCCATCAGTTCACCTTCAGACAGACCTCCAAGAAGATGAAGACTACATAAAATTGTTTCCTGAGTTCACCAAAAAGGCAAGAGATTTTGCTCCTCCTAAACATGGAAAGCCAAAAGGAAGCCACTAAGCTGGAACTCTGCAACCCTCCCCCACTAAATACCTGATCCAACTTAGAGCCTAGTTATTGCTTAGTGTTAACTTCTAGTGGAAGAAAGGCCACGGTATCCAAAAGACAGCTTCATACTCCTGGAATCCACTGGGACATGTGACATTTAACAGTGTTGTGCGAATTTGGCACAAGGAGGACAAGGTTGAACTTTTTCAGTAGTAGGATGTAAAGATCAGAAATCTCATCCTCGTCTGAAGAAGACCGGAAATAAATATTCCCAGATCACCAGCTGGCTGTCCCTAAAGGACTTTTAAGCAAAGCGATGACAAGTAATCAGTACCAGAGAATAAGGAAATGTCAGACACCTGAAAAAAAGGAAGAAAACCAAACACTAAGTCAAACTGGAGATGAAACACCATTTTTGGCAATCCATATGCACAGAAACTGTAGATCTTGAGAAAAAATTAGAAATTCTGAAAGAATTATTACTTGTGATAGCACATGACATGCCTGGTTTGTTGCTTATTTATTTAGGGTTCTGGATGAACATTATTTTACACTAAAGAAAAACAAAATAATGGGGAATACTTATAAAAACATGTAAGTGAATAATTCACCTCAGTCCATTAGGTTTATCAGTGTTCATTTACCTGAAAAAGAACAGAGGTAAGGAAATGTCAAAACTTAATTTTTTTATGCAGCTTCTTCCATAATTAAGTCTACTTAAGTATACTGAATAGTATAAAAACAAAGACATACTTGATTCTTGAATAGAAATTATGAAATGATTTCCCAGGATTATGTGGGGCTTTGGCATATAGATTATGGTCTCCAATTTCAATAACAAGTTGTTACATTAAGTGAAATCACAGTACCTGTATTAGGCCATCCAGCATAAGGCTGATTTATAATACCTGTCTAGCTAGAAACCACTGCATTATTTTGCTGGAAATGCAGCCAGGATGAATATAATTCCACTGTTAAAAAACATGGCTAATAAGGGTCTTTGCTTCTTCATGTAGTCCATGTGCTTAGTGTTGCTGGGCTCTCCTCTGCCGTGATATAAATTGCACTTTCCCTCAAAGCAGGAACTTCTGCACCCTCTCTGTTTTTTCCCCAGCAAATTGAGCATTTCTGCAGCAGTAACCTAGGCAACAGCAAGGATTTTTCTTCCCCCTTTTCTAAATTGTCCACCTTATCATTAAGAATAAATCTCAGAGAAATTGTGTGCCTCCTAGACAAGGGACTGCATTGTCATCTTTGGTATGATAACAGTTCAAGCATAAGTGAAGGTGCCATGCAAAGGCAAGATTACTAAAGGGAATTCACTTTTTGCCTACCTTCCCAGCCCATCATCTGCTATAACCTTGAGCAGGTTAGAGAGATGTGCAAACATGTTCTTACCTTAAGCACAAATGATAATGCTTTGAACTAATTTGATCCACTGATTTCCAAGTGCTCTGTAAATACTATTTACAGCCTAGCTCTCAGACGGGCAGTGAGCATACTTCTATCTGACTGTTCCTCATTTATTTCAGAGGGATTTTTGCCTAAATACAAAGAGCATATTCAAGCCTCTTTCCATTATCTGTTTATCAAAATCAGGAAGCTAGGCTTCAAGGAAGTTCAATGTGGTCACTCTCCATTAAAGTCAGAAAAACAAATTGTTGACAAATTCATTAATGTAACCTAGGACACCTCTAGATGCACCTATTAGCAGAAGTAAATGGAGTCTGCACCATGTAAAATCCAGACAATACTTACACATACTATTACACATTTTAAACTTTTTGTTAACTTGATTGTTGGATTTTTCTAAACTTGAATTTGGAAAGCCTTTTCCTAGACATACAGCCACATTCCACTTAGCTGCATTTTGGAATGTAACAGATTGAAGCAGGATTATACCGACAGCTAACAGGAGGTTGCAATCTAGCACCTATGCTTTGCAAATAACTTGAAAGTGGACATGCAGTTCTGAGGATTTGAGGAAGCTGGCCAATAATTGCTAAGCTTTTTACTTCAAGAGGATGTCTTGTCTTTTTAAAAGAGATGGAAAGGATACAAGCTTTCATGAGTTGCTCCCAATGCATCAGGTAAAGGCATTTGTCTCTCTATATTTAGCAAGTAAGATGCAAGCCTTTCTTTCTTAATCAATGTTTGCAAATCATAATCAAGCTGATAGCAGATTTATAGATGTCATGTCATATATTCTTACAAGATGGTACACCAAGGAATAGGCAAATGTCTATATTTTCAGAGGAATGATATACTAGTGCTAAGCATATTAAGTTTGCACAACTGTGGCTAGAAATTTGGCAGCACAATCAAAATTTATATTCTATAAAACACAGAAGGACAAAGAACTTACTGTAGACAAATGAAGTTCCTTTGACAAGATTTTGTGTGTTAAGCCTAACTCTCAACAACAAATTACATGTGCATTGGGCAAAATACTGAAATATATACAGATATAAGAGGTGAAATCAATAACACAATGTAAAAAAGTAAAGTCATTAAAGAACTATAAGCTCAACTTATGACCCATATCTTTAGATAAAATGGACTTTTGAAAACCATTTACTTACATGCTTTGCAAATATTCAGAATCACTCAGGACAAGAGCTATTAGTGCATGCTTTCCATCAGAACTCCTTGCTCCATCCAGCACATTTGTCATGCAGCAGAGCATTTAATCTTTTACATAGCCCATCTGTAAGAATAATCCTTGTGATTTACTAATCATGCACTTTGAAGTTACAGATATGCTCCATCCCAAGGAACTGCTCAGATGTGGCAAGTTGCACGGATATTTAAATCTGCCTGTGGTTGTATCTGCATCCCATTGTTAAGCCTATACATATCATTAATCAAATCATCCAACAATGGGAGCAGATTTTCTTAATAGCTCAACTTTTTTAAACAAAGCCAAAGTTTTGAAGTGATTGCCATTATTTCCATTGTTAAATATTGAGCCAGATTACAAAAAAATCTTACAGTACAATAGGACTGTTGTAAAACTCTAACCACTCACTTCAGAGCCTTGGTAGTTGCTAAGATCCTCCTTGAAAACATGGGACAAAAGTGAAGACTGATTCTGAAATTCTGACCTGTAAGAACAAGCATTCTTTAATCCAGCAGAGTAAAATGTATTGAGATACTCTGTGACCTAATGCTAGCTGCTTTTGCTAAATATTATCAGGGAAACAGCATCCTGGCAACATCATCTGATAGAAAAATCACTTTATATGTGCAATGTAAAAACTGCATAGCTCCTTTGTGAATCTGGATCAATCACTCTTAGAGACATTCACAAACAATTTGCGGTGTATTCTGCAAAAGTATGTAAATATCCCAAATCATTAAGTATATTATTTATAGGTTGGGGTTTTTTTCCATTTGTTTCTTTGCTGGGCTTTCTTCATTTAAAATAGCTTCCATCCCAGAATATAATTTGAGTCAGATTCTGAAATTTCATATCTAGTTTCATTTTTGGATTATCATTTCATATTTAGCTTGTTTTAGGGAGGACTTTGGAGATTTTTTTTAAGCCAAGCATTTGACATTTTGTCAATAATTTGTGCAATATTTGAAAGCTCCCTCAGCTGCAAGAAAAGAAAAAAAAAAGGAATAAAACCCTTTTTCTTTCTAAACTTTCTCATCCTTAAACAATAACTGCTTTTCCCTCTCAGGTGCTATTTCGAACTTTTCAGGATACACTACCACATAATGCAAATACTGTTTGAATTCCAACCTCAAATAAAACATAATATTTCAGAGGCATAAAAGTCATCCTTGTTGACTATGTCCACACTTGCATTTTCTAAAGGAGAGATGAAACATTTCTCTATCTCAAAAGCAAGAGAAATATTTATCACAAAAAATGTCCCTTATACTCCCTATACTTATCTCCCTATACTCAAAAGCCTCCACTGGATTTGGTTATTTATCTTCTTATTTCTTTTATTTATTAAACAATCTGATGCTAAAGTTCAATGATGAACAACTATAGTCATATGAAAGTACAGACTGGTCATAAGACAATTACTTATTAAAGGGAAATATTATGCAAGGAATGCATTTTTTGATAAAAACCCTTAAGTAGAGGTCAGTATGTATTGCTACATTATACTAGCTAGAGTTTTAAATCATAACACTCTTTGTCTCATGACACACAGGAAAAAGCCATTTCTTTGATTTATAGATAGAAAGGGATCACTTTTTTAATATACAAAGAGATGTTTCTCTTTTTAAAATATGTTCCTTGCCATATAGGATCAACAAGAGGGCTACAAAGGCAGAAAGGAATAAAAATATTTTTAAGGTTCATTCATTCATGAAGCAAACTAGGATTACAGTTACCCTCTTTTCCTCCTTTTTCTTTTAAATGCATTTATTGCTGATGGAATGAACCAGACCAACAGAACAAAAACTAGAACTCTGTAGTTATCCATGGTACAGGCAATTCAAATTTGACTCCATTATTCAAAAACATGCCTCAACCTTATCCTTAGGGGACTGTCTCTGAAGTAAAAGAGTAAATGAAAGCTTCTGTTTCAATCAGTGGCCTTTCTGAGGCTGACAATAGCTGTGACAATTTGCTCCAATAATCTGTATCATACAGGCTTATAGAATGGTGTTCAAGCAATTCAACTCAGTACTCTTCATCCTGTTTGACTGCATTATGACTGATGTCTTAAACTACATGTAAACACGGCTCTTAAATCCCTGGGAGACCCATCTAAATCACTACTTACTGCAAGATGATGACACTGGTTACTGTTCTGGATACATTTCAGCTCACTGGTTTCCATTTCAGAGGGTGAAACTTTGGGAATCCATTCTCAGGATGAATTTTTAGGGTACTTAAAGCGTAGGGCTATATGCACCAGGACAATTTGTCTCAACAAGGAGTAGAATGAAGTCAGATTAATCCACTCTTTCATATACACCAAAGGAGCAGGAAAGAGAGGACAGGAAGACTGTCCTGTTCTTTTTTCCCATCAGAAATTCCAAGTGGAGGGAATTGCCTTCTAAGCTGTAAAACTTCTGATTATTCAAAGCTACTTTTTCTTTGATAGAGATTTTTATGAAGCTCTGTATTTTGATTCTCTGTCCTGCTCAGATGCCAGTTGGGAACTAAAGTGTACGGGTCTCCTGCATAATGAGCCAAAATACTCATGAAGAATGTTATATGCTTGTTTCCAGGCAGGCAGAAGAGAGACCTTTTCACTGAATTTCACTGAATTTTTAGAGTTGGAAGGGACCGTAGAGGTCATCTAGTCCAACTCCCCTGCTAGAGTGTCCATAGCTAGAGCATGTCACTCAGGACTGCATCCAGACGGTTCCTGAAAATTTCCAAAGAAGGGGACTCCACGACCTCCCTGGGCAGCCTGTTCCAGGGCTCTGTCACCCTCATTGTGAAGCAGGTTTTTTTAATATTTGGTGGAGTGGAAATACTTAATACCTTAATACTTAGAGGTTTACTAAACATCACATTTATCTGACTTGTGTCTTTCCTCTGAGTTCTGTAAATTTGTACAGCACTATTGAAACATGGTCTATTTAAACATGGATGCTGAATGCCAGCATGCCTCTTTATAGAATCATGGAATTGTAGAATGGTTAGAGTTGGAAGGGAACTTAGAGATCATCAAGTTCTAACCATCCCTGCCATGGGCAGAGATACCTCTACTAGAGCAGGTTGCTCAAAGCCCCATCCAGCCTGGCCTTGAGCATTTCCATGGATGGGGCATCCACGACTTCCCTGGGCAACCTGTTCCAGTGCTCCACCACCCTCACAGTAAAGAATTTCTTTCTAGTATCTATTCTAAATCTCCCCTCTTCCAATTTAAAACCATTATCCCCTATCCTGTCACTACACTTCCTGACAGAGTCTCTCTCCGGCTCTCCTGTAGGCTCCCTTCAGATATTCGTAGGCTGCAATGAGGTCTCCATGGAGCCTTCTCTTCTCCAGGCTATTCTTGTTCCTCTCCACTCTTTGTGATAGGAAAATTGAGCTGAGACAGCTGTCAAGCAGAACTTCTCTGTTGGTAACCTTCTTCCAGTTATACTTTGAGACTCACAATCTCTCTGCAGCAGATGTTTGTCCATCTGGCTGAAATTCCACCTGAAACTGACTTTCCTAGTTGTGAATTGCTGGACTAGGACCTCCCCTTTGTCTTCAATTTTGTAACTTTTGTTCCCCACAAGACTTCTTTACAAGTGTAAAGCCTCCATTGCTGAGGGGTGAAAAACATCAGGTGGGCTATGGGAAAACTGCACCGCTCATGGAGCAGTATTTGGGTGTTCCCAAAAACCCGGGTTTAGATGACCAATTTTTTGCAGTCCCTACCTGAAGTGTATGTGCAACACAAAATTATTGTGTCATGGGTAGATAATGGAAACATTGGGAAAAAATAAAAATGGGAATTTTGCAAATTAGAGACTGAAAGTTGCAGCCCTGAGATGTTAAAATACCAAACCAGGAACATTAACAAGACAGCACTTGGATCTAGTTGACTGTCACAGGAGCCAGGTGGCTGTGTGTGTGGTAAAAGTGATATTTTTTTTCTGATTTTTTTTTCCTCCAAATGAAAAATATTTAACATTCCTTGTTTAAAAGGGATTGGGGAACCACTACATGTTGAAAAGGTCTTAAATTTCACGAGACAAAAACCATGTAATCTGAACCTCCTCAACCCACAGGATTCCCCATCTCTAAAGTAATTTGAACATAAATGCCCCCAGAAATCCAGAAGTTTAGGAGAGGAAAAATAATTTCATTCTGAGTAGAAAGCCATGTTGCGTATATGAAATAAATTAGAATAAAGATGCCAGGACCTTGAATTTGAAGGTAAGAGAAAAAAACTATTAACTTCAAGGGAAACAGAAGGCTATTTTTTTAAGGCAGAAAGGAAAGTCAAGAGTATATTACTGCAGACTTAGCCATGACTAGAGTACAACAAGCACTAAAAATGATGCAAAAAACAGATGTAACACTGAAAAAAATGTGAAATATATATATATACTGTATCTTCAGTGTAATAATTAACCACATCAGTATGAATTTCAGCCTTTTTTATTATTTACACATTTAAATGATCTAAGAAAATATATATTTCCTGAACAGTAGGTTAATTTTTTTTTCTCTCTTTATAATATTACAAGTTAGGTCCAAAAGCAAACATTTAAACTTTTTAAAGCAGTTTTAAAAGTAAGGCAATTGAAAAGTAAGAGGTTTAGGGAATACATACTTTTGCATCACCTTTGAATTTTGGATTGTTTCTGGTGGTACAATTGCCAATGGCAGGAAGTAGGTCTACAGCTATTTCAATGAGGTTCTGATTCTGCAGTAAAAGTTATGTGAATATAGGTGTCAGTCATATATGATTTCCTAAAGAAGTGGTCCACCATGAACCTAAAAATTCAGGCTTCAGTTTGTTCTTAGCACAAACCCACATTTGAACAGAAAATTTTATGTGGATGTATAAATACAATGTTATAAGAAAGAAAAGAATATTTATGTCTGGTTTAGTAAATTGACTGGGAAAAATGCTTCACTTAAAAGAGTCAAAGTTAGTTATTAGACCACATGCTCTGATGAAGAACAAAGATCCAGCTGCAGTGGTCTTGGCAGGACTGCAAGTGTCCAGCACAATCCATTATATGGCTATTTGCCATTTATGTTTTATAGGTCAACATCATATAAGGAATATAGGAGAAGATAATTTTATTAAATAGCAACCTTTATCCTACGGAAGCACCTGTCTTTGCAGGTAAGCTATCAATCCTTGCAAGATAGATTGTGACTTTCAGAAGTGAAACAGGAAAATAGCAGGGGATGAGCCAGCCACAGGAGATCTTAGTTCTCAGTTCAGAAACATATTCACAGCACAAATACTTGTAATTCAAAATCAGAAGCTCCTTTATTTTTTTTCTAGCATCCAAAACAGTTTTTGGTTACGTTCTTGTATGCTTCCTACAGTCCATTCTTTTTTTTCTCATGGTGGGGAAATCCTAGAGTAATCAGAAATTTCAAAATGGTAGTTTGTTTAACCCAGGCAGTCCCGAGTGATCTAACTTGGGAGTACTGGTAAATGAAAAGCTGGACATGTGCTGATAATGTGAGCTTGTAGCCCAGAAGGCCAACCGTATCCTGGGCTGCATAAAAAGAAGCATGGCCAGCAGGCCAAGGGAGGTGATTCTGCCCCTCTACTCTGCTCTTCTGAGACCCCAGCTGGAGTACTGCGCCAAGCTCTGGGGCCTCCAACGTAGGAAGGACATGGACCTGTTGTCTTGGGTCCAAAGGAGGGCCACAAAAATTATCAGAGAGCAGGAAGAGACTGGACTACAAATGAAACTAGGGAAAAAATTCAGGCCCGCTGCCCTTTCTTGTCAGTCTAGATCAGTTAGCCAAAGTTTAACATTTCTTTCTTGAAATATATTGCATCTAGATGTACTGTAATTAATATTTTCCAAATATGTGATTCTAAGTATATACTTCTCAGTTTACTTGAATTTCATCTATGCTCCTGTCTCTAGACATAGGAGAGAAAAATAGACACCTAAAAAGTGATACCAAGTGTTTAAATAAGGCAGTTAGGAAGATACTTAGAGCCTAGCTAGACAAAACATTAAACTGTTGATTTTAGGTGGAATTTTGACACTCTGTAAATTATATAAGACCCTTCAGCCTATGTCACTTTTTAAAACATTGGGTAGTAGTAAATGTAATTTAATAAGACATTACTCTGTTACATATTTATTATTTATTTGTTATCTAAAGGAAAGTATCTCCTGTCCTCTAAAATTAATGGTTTCTCTAAAGCTGCAAAAAGCTTTCAAGTCCCACAGCCAACAACCACATCCTGTACGTTTCAGAAGATGTGAGAGATGACTGTTAGTAAATTGGAAAGCACTGAAATGCAGATTAAACTGTAGCTAAAATACACGTTAACAACAAAAATTATAGCCATAAGTAGAAGAAACAGGTTAGATACTTGGAAGTGTCAACAAATGAGAAGTGGGAAAAATCTATAAGTTTTTTCTAATCTTGTACTAGATGGTGCATGTGTCTGATGCTGTTGGAAGAACAGTGAAATATTAATTTTATAAAGCAAACACACATATTGATCTTTTTATGTAACTAGAACTTTAAGAAGTCCATCATTTGGAAGAAACATGTCTGCGCCCAAACTGCATCCTGAATTTACAGTGCAGGAGAAATAAATCATTAGGAAGTCTGTGTCTCATTATCTGTGATACTGAGTAGATCCCTCTTACATCATGATGTTTGAAAGACAAAACTCTCAAAGACCAAGAATTTGACTGAAGTACAATACCACGGCATGCAGGGAAAAAAACAAATTAGAACAAAAATACCTTCTTACATATATTAAAGCATAGGTATTAAATGCGCCTCTCAATCTATGTCTGTGGGAACACAGAGATATGCATGCTTTCTGACCTGTATGACATCTGGATGAGAGTTAATACAGCTTCATGGCTTTTGGTGTAGTGATAATCTACTTCTCAGCAAGGCCTGAAATGCTTTTGAAACTCGAGTTGGCAGGAGCAGGGCATGCAGAGCTTGTTCATTTCCATCTGTGCCTGCCAGCATAGGCACTCTCTTCACAGGCACTTCTTTCTACCTTCTTTGAAATTTAGTAAGACTAAAGCATCCTTGAGTACCTACTAGATTTCAGCACCCAGTCAGAGGCCTTAGTATCCCAATAGCAAAGATCATATGAACATAAAATAGGCAAGTAGCCATAGTAACAAAGTTTTAAATTGTTTTTTCCTTCCTAGCCAAAGCAACGTTGTTCACTCAACAGTTTTTGGCAACAAATCTCTAGCCTTGGCAAGGAAGTTTTATACTGACAGCTTTAGCTTACATGAACCTCATGTACCTGCCAAAAGCTTTTAGGCGAAGACCTAGATTCGTATTGTTTTAAATATAATATGTAACTCTGTGATTTTACATATATTTTCTTAGTTTACATCAATCTGAGAAAGGGGAAAAAAAAGAGAAAATTATATCAAACCAAATTAAAAAAGGAGCAGTGTGAGACAAGTAGTTTCTGAGGTCAGACTAAGACTTATACTTGTTGTTTTTTTTTTTTATACAAGGTTTTGTGAGACACCCCTCCCTAAAAATCTTCCCCATACAAACGTTTCCGACTCAGATCAGATAATTGGATATCATTTCCAGAAAGTTTTCCTATCTGCTTCATTTGGTTTCCAGTGTAACATACTACAAGAAGTTTTTTTCTATCCCTCCAAGGCAGAAGAAAAAAGAGAAACAGAGTCTACAGGATCATGACTACTCCCCAGGGGAAAAAAAAAAAAAAAAAAAAAAGTAGTTTGAAATGCTGTGAGACTTCAAGTAGCAGGAGGACAAAGCTGAAAAAATAATAGCAAAAAAAAAAAAGAAAAACCCAAAAAACAAATAGACTTATTTCATATTAACTCATTAGCTGTGAGTTATCCTGCAGAAAGATGGAGTGTACCTTTCCAAACTTGGGGTGAATTGACTGACAGTTGCTATATGCAGTGCCTAAGATAGGAAGATGTGAATGAGCTCCTTCTTGTCCTGTTCAAAAGGTGGAGGACTGGTTAATGATGACCATGGACCAGCCTGAATATGATTATGACAACAACCGTATGTGCTCCTGAGCAGGCAGAGACAGAACACTGGGGTCAAGTCTTTACTGCACAGCAAGCATGTCACCAAAATACAAGCTAACTGCAAAGCCCAAAGCAGCATAGATACAGCCTTAGTGTTCTCCAGAGCCGAGCAGCTGTCTTCATATAGCCCCCCGTTATACTCTGGAAAAGTGCCTCTATGGAGGTGATGAAAGTATCTGAGCTAATTAGTTTGAATTACAGCTTAGATATACTGGTTTTTTGCAACAAGTATTCTTAGATCCTTCCTGCAGTCAACGCATCCCTAGTGCTCTGTCTCTTGAATATTATCTGTAGGATTTATGTTTAGAGACTGGCGTTTCTAGAGCAGACTTGAATAAGGAGTTAGGGAGTAAGAAGGAGCAGAGTTCAGTAAGAGAATAGGCTCTTTTTTTCTCAGAATAAATCTTGTTTCCGGTTTACACTAGAAAAAAAAAGATTTTTCTTGCTGAAAGCTCCAGCATGCTGTTATCATTCTGCCTTATACCATTGGTTTAATAATTTTATATGCTTCAGGCAATATTCCCTTTGCCCCAGACTGTGACAGAATGAAAATGTAAAAATGGAATTACCATTCAGTTGTTTGTCTCTAAAATGAAAGACATTTCTAAAGTTCATAATAATTCATAGGTTTCAAAGTTCATAGTAATACAGGCTAATTCCTGTTGCTGCAAAAAAATAGAATGAACTTTTCACATTTTAAAATAAGTCTCCAGTTCTATGAGGAACTGTCCAAAAGCTGCAAGTTCCTTAAAGACAGTAGGACTGAATGCCTAAAACTCTAACAGAGAAGCAGAAGTAAAATCAGCTGATGCTTATCTGTCCCACAATCAGCTCTTATCACATGTTTATTTCCACTTCTTTAAATGAAGAGTGATGCAAATTAGTTCTTTTAAGCCATGGTTATCACTTCATGTATTACAAGGTAAAATTTCCTCCCCTCTATACTGTAGGTCTTTTCTATTTGCGTAGTTAGCCAAGAGCCAGACTTTTTTTTTTTTTTTTTTTTTCTTTTGTAACTGGGAGACAAATCATTTCAAATTATTTTGTTGTGTGGTATAGGTCAGTTTCTGGAACATGCAAATGTCAGACACATATTTCTTGTCAGTCCCTCTCCTTTGGTAGCATGGATTTCTTCACAATTCACATCTATAACTATTGTTCACGCTAAGTAAAGGTTTGCACCAGCCTCTACCTCCAGCTGATCAACATTCCTTACCAAAACAAAGTTCACTGACCCATAGCAGATGGAGGTCTTTAATAGATGAGTTCATCTCATGTGCTGTTAACTGCTTAAATGTTAAAGGCTTCTTTTAAGCTCCAAAATTCTCAAGGTCTCTCTCAGCACTGGAAGATGGAGGGCAATTAACACCATCTTAAAATAGGTAGACTGAGTCTTCTTCCATTAAGTGCCTTTTTCTTTAACTAGAGAGGGATCACAGTCAACCAGTTCAGACTGAAACACACATAGAATTGTTAAAGTGTATGTTAACAACTAGTTCCCACTGAGAACACAACTTTAGGTCTGTTACCTTAGGACATTCTTTTGAATAACCTCATCACTCTTGCTTGTATTTAACACAGGATTATGTAAATATAATTTGCCTATTGTTTTACTGAACTATGTTGGTGCAAACAGTTCAGGAAGAGAGAGCTGTGCCCACTTGAACACAACACATGCAAATAACACACTTCAAACTGAAGTTGAACACTTACCCGTTTAACTCCTTCCAGATAAAACCACAGAGACCATGGGAAGGAAAGAGCTTTAACATGCAGTGCAACACAAAGAACCACAGGAATCCTCTAAAGCTACTTAAAATTCTTTCAAAAGGAAAAAAATCTGTTTGAAGAAAACACCTCCTGAAATATTTCTAAAGCTCTTCAAATCTGTGTTATACTCCATAAATTCAAGAAACCTCTGATAGAAGTCTACAACTATAAACAAAGGTATCTCAGATTAATCCATGTAGGAAATACCGCCTTTTCATCTAAGTGCAATAAGCACAAGCTGCCTGGAAAAAAACAAAGATTTCACTTTGGCCCTGTTCAGGTAACAGCTACAAGTTATATGAGGCGACCATACAGAAAGGGAAATACAAGAGTAATTGCTAGAGAAGTGTATATGTCCATGCTAAAGAATGCATAAACTAGTGCTGCTTCTTAGACTTCATTGAAAACTCTGTTGTGGTTTTACTCTGACAAGGAACAGAGAAGGAATCACACTGCTTAGCTACAAGATTATTGTTTGGTTTTGAGCTTTCCTTTGCTTTTCATTTTTCTACAACTCTAGAAAGTATGTTTTGCACACAAATGTAAATGGTGTTTGCCAATATAAGGGAGATGAAGGTTTCTGGTGGAAGAATATATATTAGGCACTCAGCCCCTTTTAAACGTCCTGGAGCACTGCAACTTTTAATACCAACACAACTAGCATGACATTAAGCTAACATTTTAATCCAAGGTGATTTTGATTTTACTTGCTGAAGCCACCACTAATATTTCAAAATTCTTCAAACCAATAACATTAATGAAGAGAGAAGTCTTAATTTTGAATGTGACAAAAATAACTCTGCTTGGAGTGGGGCAGAGAAGGGGGTGACAGGACATGACAAGGTTACACATATAACTATAATATTGCATGCTACTAGAAGCTGTATTCTCATTTCAGCTATGATGGTATAAAGCCAGAATAATTCCCCTGACTTTGTTACAGTTGCCCTAGACTTAATACAGTTTTTCAGAGCAAAGATATTAAAAAAAAAAAAAAGCTTTAAGCAGTTTAAAAAGCTTATAGTCAGAAAAGAACTTAGAGAAGGCACTTGGCTGATCACAGTTTAAAATTAAATAATACTTTAAAGGAGAACTATTACACTTGTTAGTTGGAGTATGGCAAGAATCTGTTGGAATTCTGAAATAATCTCAGGAATATTCTCTTGCAAGGGAACATTTTCTTTTTTTCTTTAGCAATCTAACAAATGGTGTCTCTCAGCTACTGCCAGCATCATTACCTATTCTCTTGAAACTACATGACCTCATTGTAAAGAGTTTAGATTTGGCACAAAAAGCATTCAGACCTCATGGTTCTGGTACCTATTCCGTCACTGCATTTATTTGATGACTCCTTCACATATACAAACCATCCTTTCATCCAGAAGCATAAACCAGGATTGGCTTAGTGGTTGCTCATTTAGTCAGTGAACTGGCCATTGTAAAACCTGTTTAGGTCATCTAAATTTTATCAGATGCTTTAAAAGGCAGGTGTGGCAATAACAAGAATCACTTCAGCTAAGTTATAATTTATACCTGAATTGCTCATATAAACTAGCTATAAATTAATTTATCATTTCATAATCTTGGTCAGAATGAAAAAAAAGTAAATTCATCGAGGTCACAGTGAGAATATTAATAAGAACAGAACTAAGCTAGTGTTCTGATGATTCAGTTATCTTTTCTCCCAGCAATGGTGTTCCCTTTGTCACAAGGCACGGCAAACAAGAGACAAAACTCCAAGTACCTGGAAAACAAAAAATTAGTCTGGGCTCATTATCTGCTTGATATCTCTTGCATGATCCACTAATGACTATTTCTGTGTAAAGATAAGCAAGAGAAAAACCTAAACATCACTGGCTTGTAGATTCTATACTTTAACCAGTTATTCCCTCTCCAAAATAGAAGAACTTGCACAGAACATATCAAAGAAATTAACATCCTTGTTAAGAGCTCCTTTTTTATATTTTTTTGGGATGCTATATCCAACAGAACCTATCTTGCTTTTATATTGTTCTAATAGGCTCATCTCACTGCAAACTTGTAAAATAGTTGCAGGTACAACTGCGAGCAGACCAAACTGTCAGAGTGTTCTGGAATTACCATAAAAGCCCAGGTTGTTTGCTCTAATGCAGTAAGGTAGCTGATTATATCTCAGGCCAGGCACTAAGGAGAATTTAGAGCTAGAATTTGAGTGTGCCCATACAAATCTGCCATTCTAGTCCAATAAAGCTGGCAGAAAAATAGAAGTCTAGGCAATAGATGATTTATAGAACACAGAATCTGTCACAGAACCAGAAATTTTAACAAAAACATTGAAAGTGTCACTGACACACTTCCCCTATGTCAGCAAAAACATTAAACAATATGGACTTGTCTGATTACTTTTGAGTATTCCTACTCTTCATAGTCTTCGGAGTTTGTTCTCTGTTAAAGAAGCAAATTAGTCATAGATTTTTATTGAAACAATATTTTATAATCCTTATAGAAAAGAGCAGATGGTTTGCCACCTATCTGTGGCAAAGATAATTATTTATTTTAATGGTTCATCTCATTTCTGGCTGTGAGACTTTGAGAATGGATTGAAAGCATGTTTTTGGCCAACAATTTATAGCATTTTACCTCTTGAATGTGTAAGTAGAAAAAAAAAATATTAAATGATAGCTGCCCTTTTACAACCATGATTGTAAGAGAAAAAGAGATACATGCTCAATTTCCATTCATTGGAATGACTTTGTATCATTGGAGTGCCTCTGTATCATTTTCAGTGTTGCACCAAAAGAATAGATCCAACCATAACTTTCTTCCAGGAGTCTTGTCAGCCTTTCTATCAGGATCACATTATAAATCATTCTGATGAATAATAATCATCTGTGATCATCTGTTCATGTAATGGGCAAGTACTTTAGGGGCCAAAATTGGCTGTGGGAGGCACCTTCTGCAGGTGAAGAATGTCTCACACACACTTATCACATGGCATTGGAAAAGCGATGATTAAACTCCTATCAATAGTCTTTGAGGTTTCTATGCACTTATATGACCTTGGGATAGTAGGTGGTCTTCTTGCCTAAAACACAGTACAGTGCGAGACTACAGAGAAGAGAAAGGGACCTTATTTGTTCAAATGAAGTCAGTGGTCATATTGCTGTTGTTCTCTCCAAGCCATTCTTTCATGTTTTGATGGCACAAATCCACAAAGAATAAATTCTGATTCTGTTCTCAAATGGAACAACCTACTACAATGTCTTTCAGAGAAGTCCTTGAGCAGGCATATGTGTCACAAATAAGCATCATTTTATATGCTTCACTTTGCCTTAGTTGTCAAAAAGAAAATTCCTCAAAACTAAGATATTAGTTTGGTTTTGGTATAAATAGAAGTGAAAAACAAATCTTTTCTTTTGCCAAGACATTCAAGTTAACCAAGAGGTACAAAGAGAAAAAAATGTACTAGTTAAGTTGAAAATCATATTGACATGCTTAGAGCTCTTAACTTACCAGTTATGCAAACTGGTATTTGAAAATACCTCACATTCACAAAAAACGCCAAATGGTGTTCAAAATGGTAGTCCAAAAATCTTCTATGTTGAAATCTGCTAAATACACTTTTGTGTTAATTTAACATTTAGTGTTTGTTCACATACTTCCCATCAAGAAAAAATCCTGTGGACTAATGTAGTCCCGTAGTCATTTTTTCATTTGTTTTCTTAAAATGTCCACGTTCTTAAAGATGACTGCAATGTAGGGTGATACGTTCAATGATCAAATATTGCTGCAAAACTTTATGGAGGCTATTCCATCCCCCTATATCCCCCACAAAGGGATGACGTCTGCATCTATCATTCCTTTCTATGGATATTCTGCTGAAACCACGCTAATTAAAGATTTGACAATTAGTCTTCTATGATATATGTTTTGTAAACTGTGTAACTCATTTAATGAAAACCATGTAAAACAGTAATTCTAGTTCAAAAAGTGAACCAATATTTACCAGCTCTCTAAGAGCAGAAACAAGTCTGTTTGTATTTCTGCCTATTGAATTGCCATCTCACTTCTGCTTAAATGGATGGAGAAATCACCATCAAAAGGACCAGTCATTGGCTATTTCTGAGTAACAGAACATTTCTACAGAAAAGATTATACTGATTATCCAGACTGACATTCTTAATAAACCTCAATAAAATAAAATTGGGAGTGAAGTTATTCAGGGAAATGCCCATTAACAACTGATATTTTTCTAAGTTAAGAAACTCAAAATTTCACCTATTAATGGTGGAGGTCATGCTTGGAAAGGATTATATGAGAAGATATGAAATTTTGATCATGTAGTACATCTTAAGGCAGATCTAGTCTAAAACATAAGTAATTCTACTAAAACAATGACATACCTACATTAAACTCTGTTAAAATAGGGCAATAGTCAGATCCTTAACTTAGTGATAGAAGATCACCAGAGATTACTGGAATTTCTATTACATTCGTGTTGCTTCTAGAGTAATATTATCTCTGGTGAAACTGTGGGAGTGGTTGTTATAGAAACAGGTGTTAATGTCATAAATCATAAACTGCTGATGTCTAAGAACTCAAGATAAAATTTTCAGCAAAACCAGGCATCAAATGTATGAAATAGCTTAAAGTTATATTTAATGGGAAGAAAAAAAAGCTTGCTATGTATCTCTTTTTCTACATCATGTAAGCTTTGGTCAAGGGGCACCTATCTGAATTTTTTTAAGAAGAAGTTGTCCTTGTGAACATCTCTTCTCAAGGAAAATGAATGCATCTTCCACATTTTTTTGGCAAACAACCTGCCCAGGGGCAACGCTCAGAGACTAAACTAATGCTCCTTAACAACAAGAAGCCAGGGATTTCAAGACAGCAATGACTGTGACTTTTATACAGAACCAACAATGACAATATTCAAATAAGTCCTAGAGGGGGAAAAATTTAGTGATTTATGCAAGCCAGCATTCATTTGAAGAAAGAAAGGGAAGAAAAGTGACTGAGCCGTAGGGCTCTGATAAACTCAAAAGACCTATACAACAAAATAAGTACAGAAAAGAGAAGGAAGAAAAGAAAGGAAGGGAAGGGAAGATACAGATTAACATAACCACACAAAATATGTCAAATGTTGCACATAAGAGGTGATAATACAAAAGAAATTTATGTGCAATACTGTAGATCTCAATGATAAATACTAGCTAATTTGATTTTTATTTCCATTGTTTATGGAGGAAGTTCTATAAGCATTTCAACTTCACTATCAACTCAACACTCCTCGTTCAGACACTTAATCACTTATGACATGTTGCTGTCATATGTTTTGATGAGTGACATTACAAAGAATATAGGAAAGTGTGAGATTCATTGTGCAGCCTGTAGACATTTTAAATAAAAAATAAAATAAAATCTTATTTTGGCACATGCAGAGTGATGTAAAAACAAATCCAAACCCCTTAGCCAGGCTCTTTTAATCCCTATCCTATGTCCACTTCACTAACTTCACTGTAGCTTCAGTATAACACTATATTTTATTTATTTGCAGACATTATATTATCCTCCCCGTGAAACACAAAGTGCCTGAACCATAAAAAAAGTGCTGAGTAAACCAGGGAGAAAGCTACATTTGTTTTCATGTTCTTGGATTATCTCCTCTAAATACTCAAATCTTATAGTGGTATATCTGGGAGAGGGAAAGGGAGTTTTTACTGTGATTTTTGTTTCCTGACACTTGGAACTTGCCTAGAAATGAACAATGACATTATTGAAATGTCTCTGAAAAATCCCAGAATAATTGCTTTTAAAGTGTCACTGGTTTTGCCTGGTAATAAGTTAAATTTTTGAAAAATTGTCAATTAAAAAACTTTACATCTCCCTGTCCCAACAAAAAAACCTGTAGAACAACCCAGCCTTCCCTCCACCCCTGGAAATCCTTATCTAAAGAAAGGAAGAAATCAGAATAGCTTAATTAGAAATATCAACACAGAATAATACCACACAGAATTAGAAAAGTACCCTCTTTCAGAATCCAGATTCTAACCAAAGTAGTTTCCACGTTTACACTAAGGTATTATATTTTATAGAAAAGAATGTCAAACAAATTTTGGCAGTTTTAATGGAATTTTAAGCATCACATCGTTAACAAATGCATATAAATTAGATGGGCCATGCCAGTATCTGCATTGCAATGGTGTGAATTCCAGCCAGGTTAAGATACGAGAATCCACACTGCCACGCTCATTCCCTTCAGGTCATACTCCTGAATGCACAATACCTCCCATCCACACTGGAAAAGCACTATTACACTTTTATTTGCACTGCATCTTAGACTGCTCATTTGCCTTGTTCTCTATTTTTATTACACCTTCCACTTTACACATGGAACCTCCCAGACAAGAAATAAAGACTGTTCTGTGAATAGTATCCATCATTTTGCCTACTCTACATGAAAGATACAACCACATGCCTGATTTTCCCATACAATACACAACGTATGCAACTGAATAAGAAGTAAAATTGCATAAACACTGGCGGCCAAAGACCATGTGAAAGCTCTGAATGACCCTTCAGCCTTTGCAGAAATCAGGCAACGCTCTGACTTGACCAGGAAGTTCTTGGAAACTGATCGAGTAACAGGCACTTCTGCTACTTTCTGAGTAGGTAGAAACATCTCCTCTCTTCCAATCCTTTCTACATTTAGCCAGCTCTGATGCACCTGGTTTAAATACTCAATTATGGCCTAAAATCAAATCCCGTTCAAGATCACTTTAGCTGAGCAATTGAGGTTTCTAAGGCCACACACAGACTGTCCATAAAAAATACATGGATAAAAGCTGATTTGATGACTGATGCCTTCCTGACAATTTGTATAATGCTAGCCCTGATATGTTACTGAGTAGTTCTTATATTTAGGAGAATTGCTATTTGACAGCAAGTTTTCAAATCTAGTGAACCGCTGACTATAACACTTTATTTTCCTAGTAATGGAAAAGAATTCTAAATAAAAGTTAATAATTAAAAGCACATTTTATTGCACATATTTTACAATGAAATGGATACAAACTTGTAATGCTAACGGTGTAGGAGTTAATGACATTCAGTCACAGGAAAAGATGAAAGAGCACATAAAAAGAGCCCATTCTTCTATCTATTCCCTTATAGGAAGTATAAGGGAATGAGAAGCTTACTCTATTGAGTGAGAGAAGGTTGTTAGAGGGCAAACAGCTTCCTGGAATTTCACCAGAGACAAGGAATCAGAAAAGGAGCTGCTAGGGAGCTCTCTGTAGCAATAGTGAGCATAAAAGGAAAAGATCTGTAAAGACAAAGATAAGCTTCATCCAAATATTTCATTCCCAACTTTCCCACCGAAAGCTTTGTGCCACCAGCAATATGGATGTCAAAGAAAATATGCCTTCATGGAAAAAAAAAAAAAAAGGCTTTCAATCCTTAATGCTTTCCACATGAGAAGTTGAAGAATTATTCTCAAAGAGGATTTGCACCCATACCAGTGGAACCTCTCTTTCAGTCAACCAGCAGGCGAAATGCATAAAGTAGCAATTGGTAATTATATTTCTAACAGCTTTAATCATTTTAGTAGGCTAGGAAGGGTCCGAATAAGCATTTTTCAAATGTCTTTTTACTGATAGATTACAAGTAGAATTCCTTTACTTCTTATGAGTTCCTTTTCATTGTATATTTCAGTGCTGTGCTAAATCTCCTGGTACCTACTTTTATGTTAACTGAATGATTCTTTTAATCACTACAGCTCAATTTTCTTTAAAGACATCCTTCTCTGACATTGCTCCAAGATAAAATGTGTCATAGAGGCTGACACATACTATAACAAATCTCTCAAAAATTATTCAAACATCAGCTGCCCAGAACTTCGCAAGCACTTAAAATGCACTCACCAGTTCCTCCAATTGACTATGGCAATTCACTCCTTCCTTACCTTTCCCTATAAGCAATATGGCCCACTTCCAGATGTATTAGGCAAGCATTTCTTAATGGCCCGAGATATATTGCAATCTTTTGTTTAGAACCAGAACTAGTGACCAGAACATTAACATACCAGACTTCATTCTGTCACCCACTCCATGAAATGACACAAGGAGCTCATTCCTGGGAAGATTCATACACCTGTTGCCCCAGTGACTTTTCTAGTGCTCTCATGCAAATGTATCAAATCAAGTACATGTTTAAAATCTTACAGGGTCGGGATTTAAAATATGAGCTTAGGTAGATTCATAATACCATGACCTCCAGCTGTAATGGGGGTGGTGGGACAGATGCATCCACTCTTCAGCTGTCCCAGTTCTTGATTCAGTGTCATAAAACACACAAGTTTGTAAACTATAAGTATAAACTTCACTGAATGTGATATATAGGCTTGACACAGAAGTTGCTTTGCTCGTAGGAATACAGATTTTTATGACTGTGTGGAACAGCCAATCATAAATTTATATATATAAATACATAAATAGCTATATTAAGATATTTTTATCTTTCTGTGCACAGAAAGGTAACATAGATAAATGCTTGAACACAATTAAAAATATCTGCATGTTTCTAGCTTCTAAGAAATCCCCATTTCCCTGTGTAATTTTAATACTGTTGTGAATCAGTTGCTGCTCTCTTTCAATCAGGTCATTTTAATTTCAAACTCTTTTAACATCCCTCCCATTGTGGGAATTCAGCACCCCTAGAAAAGTAGAATAGGATAGCATCTGGATTTTTTTGCTTTAATCTTTTGAGTGCTTTGCTACATGCATGCTCACACACATACAAATGAAGCTGTTTGGCTGGTTACATATGTGTATTACAACATTCAAAAGTTCTCACTTAACTGACATACAAATCCAATATTTGACACTTACAAACCATTATAAATCACAGTGTCATTTCAGAGCTATTCACACACTTTGTGATGAAAGATGCAGAAGAAATTGATTCTGTATGATATCTATTATTTCCATAGTTCAGGGAGACCATGACTGCAGCAAGAAGGAAAAGAGTTTAACAAAAAATTAAATCAGGATCTGAAACTGAGGGATAGCAGAATGAGAAGAACATGAATCAAATTCTTGAGTTGAGTTTATGACAATATAAGCTCCTTGCAATGCAGTTATCCCTGTGCCTTTTTCTGAGGGCCCCAGTGGAAGAATACACACATTTCTATATCTTCCTTGGCAAATAAAAGTATGCACTAGCAATCAAATAAGAAATAGATCTAGAAGGTCTTTTAAAAGTAGCTGCAATAGAGGAAGCTATATTATAATTAGGAATAGATATAGACCATTCAGTTTTTTCCAATCTGTTTTTGCACATGCTTTCTAATTAAAAATAAAAAACAACATGGGCTTCAAAAACTTTGTTGGGAATTCCTTATCTATCAGGGTTTGGGTCCCAGAGTAGAAAAATCTCTAGGCCAGATGCCCAGATGTTACAAATCCATGGAATTACCCTGATTTAAACCAGCTGATGAGATGGCCAACTCTTTTGAATGTACAGCTCAATTCCTTTTAGCAAGAGCTTTATTTTCTTTCTTTCTTTCTTAAGAAAGGCATTTTGAAAAACAACCTGTGTGTAAATATTAGGGTGAAATATGATTTAAAAGCACTAACTAGTGCTTTTAAAATATAAACCCCCAGCCAGATGCAAAATCTCAACTCTGCTATGCAGTTCATAAGTTTATACTCAGGATAAGGTGTTAGGTTACTCTCATATATGGAGATATTTATGTTTCCATAAGCCAGAGATGGAAAATATTATTTGGTCATCTAGCCCTGTCAGCCAAAATGCTTTCTAGATGTCCATCATCTTATCATTCAACATCTGAAGAAATAGGTTTCCGTTTGTGTCTTTTGCTTTAGAGTCCCACCTCAGCTTTGTGAATGGTGTATTATATTTCTACTTCAATCATCAGAATCGCTTTAGTAGTTCATTTTGAAGTTTGAAGCTTGACACTGTCTAGGAAACTACAGCAGAGCAACCAAAGACAACCTACAAAGCAGTTCCATCTGAGTGGAGCTAGGACCCCTCATACTGGTTAATTAATTAATTTTTAAAGTCTGCCGAGGCACTAAAGAAGAGAAAAAGATTGCCTGACCCTGAAACTTCCCATCTAAAAGTGTATGAACATGTAACAGAAACCACTGTGTAACAAAAGCTTTGGGTTTAGACTAAAAACAAAAAAAAGACAGACCCTCTTTGCTTCAGGTCTAAAACAGAGTCAAGATTTTCTAGACAGAAGATAGCAAACATGACAAAATTTTGTTCAGGAAGGCTGTGGTACTCAGTTAGCATAATGATCTTATAAGGTTGGCTGCAACAAACGTGTCAGGAAGTGGTTTTACATTTAAAGAAGGAGCTGCCAAAGCTAAGTCACACATAAGAAAATTGCCTAGTCACATCTTTGAATCCAAACGAATTGACGTATCTGAGATTCAGCAACTGGATGTGCAGCACAACATTGAACAGCAAGTTCAATATCTGGAAAGTCTGACCCATGGAAATATGTATATGTTAAGGGACATAGGAACTCTTCAAGCTCTCTATCTGTGTATTTCCTGGCTTCACACCATTAAAAGAGCCAGGCTTCCCCTATTCCTTGCAGGAGCATAGCCCTGCCAGTTGCACTGAAAAAGAGTCTGTGAATTTTCTCAGCATTGCCAAGTTACATTGGACCCTAGGGCACATTACAGAATGCCCAAATATTGCAAGCAGTCACAGAATTCAGTTCGATTTTTCAAAAGCTTGCCATTGCAATATTTTAGAACTGTTTTAAAGCTCTCATTTCCCTAGAACAACTAATCTTTATAACTGAAACCGTGGGCAGCGATTTCATGGCAACTGAAAGGGAAATTTAAACTTTCCCCACATACATAAGTGTGATGAGAAATACCAGTTTTAGAGCGCACTGAGGCAAAGCTTGCTGGCTTATTTTAAGTGGTAGCAAGAACCAGGCATCAGATTAGACATGTGATTCCACAGCAGATTACCTCTTACTACAACTTTTTGTGCGTGCCACTATGGTTGATAAAGTAAAAATATAGGCTCAGTAATACATTGATATATATATAACTCTTAAAGACATAATTTGAAAAGCAGTGAATGGCAGCATTAAGTTTAATGTCCCACCCATAAAACAGAGAAGACTCTATTACAACAACAAAGGCAATTCTAAACAGCAGTTAATACTCCCTCAGCCTCTCATGGATTCACACGAAGTACTACTACATAGGTTCTGTCTATCGCTCTACTCCCCCATAAAATTAAAGGCGAAGATAAAATTCATGCTGATATTAGGAAAAAACGCCTACAATTAAGCAACAGTGGAGACCTATAAACAAAATATATTTGAGCAAAATCTGCAGGAATTTAAATTCAAGGGCATTTTTAATTGGTGTCAGGGAGCCATTTCTTCCAGATATTGTTCAGAAATGCACTTTTATGTAACAAAGACCACAGAAATCTTTTTCAGAACAATAGAGAAACAAAACAATAAAGTGCCTCCTTGACCACTGTTTCATTAATGAATTCAGATTTACAGGTGCCTTTGACTAAGACTGAGTGAGAGATACCTGAAAATTGCTTTGGTTTGCTGATAAACCATTTGGAAAAATAGAAATTAGAAACCAGCTATTCAGAATGTTTTTCAGACTGTAACCATCTATCTATGAGGTTTTATAAAGCTGATTTCCCACCCAAAAAAATCATCAATGATTTTGTATCCTCTCCAGAATGCTTGAACATAAGACTCAAAAGCTATGTTTATAAAGGGTTTATAAAGGCTATGGATATTTTTTATTTGACACAACTGTAAAGATGTGTTCACTCCAATACCCCCTCCTAACAACATCTGCAAACAACAAACTGAAACAGAAGACTTAGCTGAGCTCTCATGAAGTCAACATCAGTATTTAGCACATTACAGCCGATTGACCTGAACAGTGAGGAGTATAGGACTGACGCTTGTGGAACAAAGGATTGAAGATATTTTGAGGGATATTTTGAAAATGTTCTTTAACATTGTATTTATATCCTTTTATATCTGATGTCATATTAAAACAGAAAAATACAATAATAAAGGATATATAATTTTCTATTATTATATGAAAAGCCTCTGTTTTGCCGAATCCTTAGCCTGTTTGTAAAATTAAACCTTGCTGGAGATCATAAAATTTTTGTTATGACTAGAAATTTTTTTTTTTTTTTTTTTTAATATTTCCAGTTTTGGAAAGCAAAAGCAAATGCTGAAATTCTCATGAAATACCCAACTGTGAATTTACAGCACAGTTTTGCAGACTCAAAGGATCAAATTAAGATCAGATGTGGAAAGCAGCAACTCCAAGGAAATGAATGATAATACAGCCTCCTACACCCGGTTTGAATTTTGTTGCTCTCTGCTAATTCAGATACACTACCAAAAGCCTTTCCCCTGACGCTCTCAAAAAAAGACTAAGATTTGCCTAAGAGAGACTATACCTTTGTACTATTAAAAGCTGCCAGGGAACAGGACCTTAGGTAGCATACTAAAATTCATTTTATGACAAAAACAAAGGGAGAGGGCTGAGCCATTAACAGTGATTTTATAGAATTAAGATATTGAAATAAACATTGTTTAGTATTAGTATTAATATTAGTATTTATTAGTATTAGTATTTGTTTCAGTAGCACATGCAAGCTCTAGTCCTGAACTATCTCTGGTAGATAAAATACAAGCAGAATGGAAAAAACCCTAACCAACCAAAAAAAAAAAAAAAAAAAACCAAAAAAACAAACCACAACAAACAAACAAACAAAAAAATAGAAATGACTGGGCCCCTATTAAGAAAAATCTTTAAAAATCCCTCTAAATTTCTTTGGAAAGAAAACAGAGAAAAACATGAAGGAAGTAGCCTGTGTAACTTAGTTCAATAACCTACTAACCTGTTCCATGTCTGTTTGCCTGCTTTTACAACTTTGTAATGGTTTGTGTGAATTTTCCAAATTGCACCTTATTATACCTGCTGTTAATAGCCATTTCCTGTAGTTATGTTTCATTTGCCAAGCCTTTTTAATACTCCAAAATGTTGCACCTACGAAAACAAACTTGAACAACGCTCAATAAAAACCCTTAAAAATGCTGATGAATTAGAATACCTGCTGATCAGCAGAAAACATGTTTATTTGTTATGTTGATTCTCACTCTCCACAACTAAATCGGATTAGTTTTAACCATTTTAAATTAAAGGTAGCTATTTAGCTTGGGAGAAAAGATTTCCCCTTGGATATCAAAACAAAAACAACGTTGCATTTTGCCAGGGTATATTATTCAAAGTTGGAATGGAAGGTGACATGACGCAGTGGCATTTGTTTCAAATTAGTAAGCGACAAATCCAGTTCTATTCTCTTTTTAACAAAACAAACCACCCCCTTCACAGTAGATATCATTCCAGTATAAGTGCTTTAACTGTTTTTATTCTGCTTCACATTTGTGAAGTGGGCAACCAGAAGCACTGACACACATACAGTTGGATAGAACTGCTGTACGGGTATTGCAAACTGGTGGTGAAATATGGTGTTTGGTTGTCAGGGTTATAATTATTGTCTAACAAGGTCTTCCCTGTGAGTGGGAATTACTTTTTAAAAACACCTCTTAATCCAAGCTTCAAAGTTTTCATGAAGTCAGGTAGAAGGTAAACATAGCTCAGTTTAAGAGAATAGTTAGGAAGTAACATGTCACTTATTACTAGAAGCAGGTGTGGTATCTCTTGAGAGCTCAGGGTTTTTTTCTGGGTCCTAGGCGTCAGTATGCTGACATGTCTAGTTTATAGCGATGAAAGTGCTTCTTCATCTCATTTAACCAACTTTCAGGCTGTTATGGAACCCTGCCAAAGTTTAGTGCACGCTGACAGATTCAATCTATCTCAGAACTAACCTCATTTTAGCCTTATTGCTGTCTGCACCACTAGATTGATGAAATGAAAAAGAGGAAGTCTTCTATAGACTTGTAAACAGAGGAAGATGTCGTTTATCACCTTTACTGCTGATTTTTATGCCCTATTCTTACATAACTGTGTAAAAAATTTTTAAGTACTCTGCCAAAAGTTTCCACCATTTACCTAAACTTAGACTGGACAAAGTCATTAAAAAAATTCATAATTACTTTCCCAGCATTTATAGGAAAGGGAAAATACTGCAAATTTACTAATTGAGAGAGAAATGAAACTTGAGAGACATTCCGCACTTTTGTAAAAGGTCACAAACTGCTGATGGTACACCCCTGCAGCAAACTCTGTCCTTGACTAAATTGTCTGCAACGTGGTGTTTAGGGTGATGTTCAAAGGACAAAAAGTTTTCTTCAGATATTCCTGCCCACCTGTCTTGCACTACAGGATATATTCTCCCTTTTGGTTGTAACATCAAGATGCAAAAAAGGACATTTCATACACCTGAATTGCATAACCACCATTTAAATCTCATCTTGTTCTGAGATTTTCAAATATTTGGAGGGAAAAAAGGAAAGTTGGGAAAAAAAGCACAAAACCCAACCAACTAATCCACTCATCTCCCACAACATACATAGACAAGACTTAAATAGTGACAGAGAAACCATTTCTATTTATATAAAAAATATGTCCATCCACTAGAGAAAAAATGAAACACCAGAAATCTATTCAGCCTAATACTACTGTAACTCACCTCAGCATTTGGTGTGCTTAGGTGACACAGTAAGAAAACTTGTAAGTACTAAGAGAAAAAAAACCGACAGAAGTGCCCATATTATACAGGTTTGAAGGGTGTGATTTTTATGAGCAAGAGCCAATTTACAGTAGATTGTAGACATCAAATGAACAGGTCATGTGAAGATATAATAATGATAGTTTCAAATCTCCTTGATTTTTTCTTTAAGCTTCATGCTTTTTTTCTTTAATAGCTGAATTGCCAAAAGGACAAAAATTTAAATGACAAATGCTGAACTTAGTTGATCATTGTGTATCTGTCTGTATCTTGAGTAAATTCTTCCTTACAGCAAAGAAATTGGATGAAAAAAAAAAACAAAACAACAAAACCAACATCCTTCGCCCTTTAATAAATTAGTCCACATTGTATTACTTTTTTTTTCCTCCTGCTCTTACGAACAATGTGTCAGAAGAATGGATGTCCATAGTTAAAGACAAGTAAATAAAAGACAATCCTCAATGACAAAAATAATATTGTTAGACTGTCTAAGATGGTCGTTTCACAGCTCTGAAGAGAGGTAGCAAGTAAGTGCAGGGGAGAAAAGCTAATACCCAGTTTGCTGAAAAACATAGCCAGACTGGACATTTGATTCCTCTGGATAGTGCCTTGTTCACAAAGGAGTCATGATGGATTTTGATGGTAAACGTGTGTGTAAAACATCATTAAGTACAGATGCAGGGTGAGCTGCCTGATCCCTAGGAGCTAGATTAGATTTTTGGTTTAGAATCTTTTAACACAATGGGATGAAAAGAGTTAAATTACTGCAGCATCAAACTCAGGCACTGTGCTTCAGAAGACAAAACTTACTGAGGGCTAAATAATGACATCTTCAGATTCATTGAAATCAATGAGACTGATCAAGACACATTTGATAACTGTAAGGGCACTCTACTATGATCCTTAAATATTTCTTTTTTATTCTTACATTACAATGGTGAACATATGTCAATTAAGTTTACTTAAATACAACAGTCACTTAATCATGGGGAAAAGATATTAAATTAACCTATTCAAGAAATCTGCAAGACAAAGTATAATTTTCATAAAGCTTATTAGACCAACATTTTATGAGAACTACTATTGCTCCTGCAATGACTCAGCTATAAAGTGCAAAGGAAAAGATGTGCTCCAAACTTTCTGGACAATGAAATAATTTCAAATCATCAGTTACTGAAAACAACAAAATATTTTCCAGACTAACATTTTTGCATAGCTCTGAAATGTTTTAGGCAATTATTTTTCACTGAACTTCTTTCCCTGTAACTGTGAACTTCAGTTCACAACCACAACCAACAGCATGGGAGGTGTAGAAAAAAAGAAATGAAGCATGTGAGAAGACAAACCTGTATAAAAACATATATGAGAATCCGGTAGGGAACTGGGAAAGTCAAGTAAATGGGAAAGTAGTGCTCTTGTTTAGATGTGCAGATGCTGAGCTTGTCAGCTGGTGCAACTGACAGAACAGCCAGGATTTTAGGAAGTGTGTCAATACTGTACTTTGCCTGTTAACTGAAGTACTGGAAGAGCTGATTGGCACATCTGTACTGGTCACATACTTGGCTGAATTATTGGGCGAGGGGAGGGCTTTTCTGTACTGTGATCAACAGATAAAAAGATTCCTAGATCTGTATGTCAGAAAGGGAGAAAAGGAGAAAGAAGGAATGAGGACAGGCCATTCTTCTTCTTGACTGAGCTCTACTACAGAAAGCAGTAAGATAACAAGCAAAGATTACTTGATTGCCTGTTTGACAACCACCCCAGCATCCCTGTCATATAAAGTTGTGTGTAAACTGGACTACAAAGAAAAAGGGTAATGCAGCCAGCCTTCAATGTCTTTCATTAACATATTTTGGAGAAGCACTTAAACTCTACAGTCACTGCCAGGCTTTATACACCAATTACATCATTTTTCAAGAGTATATATTCTGCTCTTAAAATAATAATATTTTTTTTTTCTACAGTGTATTCTATGCTTAATTTTTCCAATCTAATTCATGGCAGAGTAAAGGTTGAGGACTTGGGCCAAGGAAATACTGGGACATGTTTGGAAGTTCTGTTCTGATACTTCCTGCCAATTTTTTTAGACTATCAACCACAAAATCCCCCCAAAAAATCAGGGGTCCAAAAAATAATAGAATTTGTTTTTTCTTTCAGTGAGAGTTAGCCCCTTACCTGGGTGGTATGTATTTATATATCTATAAGGAAATAGGCCTGATCACTGAAAAAAAGAGAAAGTGAGGCAGACCAGAATTGGAAGGGGTTTTCCCCAAACACAGTTGAGTTCCAGAAAAAAATTAGAATTATTATAGAACTGGCCCAAGCCAAAGCTGAAAATCCCCGGCAATTACAAAAAAATATTAGGAGACAAAATTACTAATACCAGTTGTAAGCACCCAGATAGATAAAGTCAGGTCCTAGAGAACTAATGCAAACTTCTCTCACCAGCATAAGTTTCAAGCAGTAAAAGTTCACAACATCCTTTTCTGTGCCTTCTGCACAATTTGCTAATTTCCTTGAATACTGAGATTTGAGAAGTCTTTGCAGCCTTGGGTTCACAGTTCCAGTTTTGGGTCACTCATGTAACCCAACATTTCCCTCGGAATAAGGAGGTTAAAGTAGAATGCTTTATCAATTTAGGAATGAAATTTATATTTTTTTGCATAATTTGATGGGAAAAACCCATAGAAAAAAGACAGAATTTAGAAACAATTTAGAAAGGCCTTGCCTTTCACAGGAGCATCCTCATTTGACTTTTTTATTTTTCTTGCATTCGGTACATTAATACGTTATGCTTACAGAAAGCAAACTCTAAATTTAATAACTGTATCTCTCATAAAACACAAAATTGCTTGTTCCCTACCCTTGTAGGGAGTGGCTGGGCACGGCTGTAAGATGCACATTACCTGTACACAGCAGGTAAAGAGAGCAATTGCCAGAGCATCAGTGCCAGAGTCACATAATTATTCTTTAGGATACATCTCAATTTTTGCCTATGCAAGTAATGGGATAGTTTTAGCCAACCAAAACCTAATTACCCTTTTACTAAAGTAGGTTTTGTTTTCACTTGAGGAAATCTTCATTGACAATGAGTTTTAGGAAATTTATAATTAATGACTAGTAAGGATAATTTGGGGTTCAGTTTTGTCTTTGCTGTTGGAATTTCAATAGAAATGTTCTGCTTAATATTTCCTGTGGGTTTGGACTTTCTAAACTTTGTCTTTCCTCTGCTCCCACAGGCTTTTTTTCTGATAGTATTGTAAAGACAGAGCACTCACTGAAGGTTGTGGTATGATTTAATTAAGTACCTGTTTCAGGGGAAAGAAAAACAGTTTTGGCTTGACCTACATTGTAGATAAGTGGATATAATGATAAGAGATTCAATAGCTTTTTCAAAGAACTAGTTGCAGCTAAACATCTCTGTTGGCATCTAGGAATCTTCTGTTCACACTGCATCAGTCCATCATATTTACAGACTTTCCATTCTTATGTGCCCTGCCTGCTCCATTTCCTTAAGAGTCCTAGTTTTATTCTCCGTTAGAGTTGATCAGAGGTGTTTGTGGTGTTCTATCGCACTCCACAGCTCAGTTGTACATGACCATGTTGTTAAGGTACATGAAAGTCTTACACTGCTGACACTTGCAAATAAAGAAATCTGTATCAAATGATGTCCCTTACACCTAGCTTTTGCAATTCTTTTCTAGCAATGGAATTTTTTGCCCTGTACATCTTCATTTATAAATTCTCTCATATTTTTCCCTCATTCTGAACTGCCTTTTGACACTCTTTTGTATTAAAGCCTGTACAGGAAAAACAAGGGCATACTTCTGTTCTCATGGGTTCCTCTGTGTTTCATTCCTTCATTTTTCACTTTTCACCTCTGCATTGATTTACTTCCACTTATGCTTCTCTGCCTTTCATCTTCCTCATCAGCCACATTGTTTTGAATATGCTGAACTCTCCAACCTAACCTGCATGGTGAGAATACGCAACAGAGGATTCACCATCCATTCAAATTCTACCTACAGCTTTCATTTTCTTGCTACAGGGTGTCATCATCATATGGAAAATGAAGAGGTGGAAGCTATCCTGTCTCCAAAACGGATTTTTTCTATAGTCTCTGAGGCCGTTTATTAATTCATAAAGCCAACAAGAACCAGATGGGGAGTTCTTCTAGAAAGTTATACAAGGTAAGACATAACATTTTTTCTGCAAATCACATACAATTTACTATTTCTATGACTGTTTCTGCAGATAATACAAGACAGATTTTCTTCAAGACTGTGCAGGTCATCATTGGCCCTAGGAGGAGGCTAGAGAGGAGAGCAGAAAATAAGCAGGTAGTTCCCAGATCCAAAAGTTTCCTGGTGTGCATAGCCACCTGCATAGCTGTTACATGCTCCCTGACCTACACTCAGTCTTTTGGGGCCCAGATCGTGTTGCCTACGGGCAGAAAAATAGCATCAGGAACACCTACATGAAGAAGTTACTGCTGGGGTCAGACACATCAGCAGCACAGAGAGGACAGTGCTCAGTGATGCGATCCCTTTTCTGGGGATATACATATGGCCCCAAATGGTGCTAACGAATGTACAAGAAAGGAGAGAGAACAGAAAGACTGCACACAGAGCACCCCTTCATACCTCTTCCAGTTAACACAGGACACTGTCAAGTCAGTGTCCTCGGTGATCTGAAGCAGAGTGATGACATGGTCCCAACATGGTCCTTTGCCTCTCTTCTCTGAGTTACCTCAAGGAAGACCTGTGGATGATTTGGGGAGAAAAGGAATGTACCCTGTCCCATTTTGAGAAAAAAAAAATTAGGGTACCAGAGTAACAGTCTCTGAAGAATATGAAATGTTTCTGTGGTGTGGAGAAAAAAGGCTGAAATGGACCTGAAGCAAGGACTAGATGACAGCTCAACTTAAATCTCCACCGGCTTTCTGGTCCAGCATCCAAGTCTCTCTAGTCAATGGGCATCACTCTCAAAACATTGCCTGTAAAATGTGTAGCTATAGCCATATAAGTGGTTTCAAACACCCAGAAACATAGAGATTGCCATACAAGATCACAGAGTGGAATTAGTCCAGAGACTGACCAGTGGTCAGATGCTTCAGAGGCCAGAAAAGAAATCCCATGAAAGTTTTTCTATAACATATCAGATATCTGTCTTCTATGCTGAGGAAATCCTAATCTTTGCTAGATAGTTAGGGATAGAATTATGAGTTTAAATATCTTTCCAAAATGTTATCACTTCAAATCTTGATATTCTGCTCTCCTATGTATATATTCAGTTTCCCTATATCACTAAAGACATTGCATTTATTATAGTCTTTCATTGTAGTTCTATAATTCTTCTGCACACAGTTTGTGTTTGGTTGGAGTTTAATATTATCTGTAAATTTAATATATCTTCTCCTATCCTCTCCTCTGGGAAGCTGTTAAAATAAAAATGTAAGATTTATTATTGTCTCCTGCATTTTTGGCTGTTGAAAGCAATAGTTCTACAATATCATAATGTTTTCTGAACCAGTGGTATGAACCAGCATTTACAAGCACTTTTCTCCTAGGAGTATGACTTTCAGTGATGGTATTTTCTGCAAGATTTTGTAGATTACTTGCAGAGCTTCCAAATAAAAAAATTACATGACACACTCTGAACTGCTTATTAGATATAATAAGAGACAGAAGCGCTAATCAAAGAAAAGAAAATGGGTCAGAAAACTTTGTCTGGCCAATGTATTAAGAATTATGTTGAAAAATAAGATGACCCATGATAATACAAAAAACTAATAGAAAAGCTGGTTGTTCTCAATACAGTTTTCTCTGTCTGTTCCCCTTGGGAAGGTTACAACCAAGGTTACTAATTTGTGAAATTAGCACCTCCTAGCCTAGGAGCATCTGAAAACCCTAAACCCCGTGTTGATATGCCAATGTCTTTTGAGCATAGCTCTCTTCCCCAGACCTCCAGTTTTACACACTCCGGATCTACAGGGATACTTAATAGCAAATTAATATGTGTATTTTGTCTTGCATTAGGAAAAGTGCATTTCTGTATTTTCCTGCATACCATTTGACTATTCTATGGTATTGTCTGGGTTAGGTCATAATACTGTGAAGCATCCAAAATCTTTATTCTCCTCTGGCTTCTCACTAGAAAAGAGACCATTCTCCTAGTGTCACTACCACTGATTTAAATTTTGCTTCTATTCCTGCTCTCTTCAGTTTTTCAGAGTCCTGCTAAGAAAATTTCTTAAAACAGGTTTTTTTTCAGGGCTCCTCTCCTTGCAGTCAAAGTACTGCTTTATCATTCAATTATCTCTCTGAAGAACTCTGACTTAAAAAATGCAGCAGTAGAAACAAAAAAGTCTATTCATCCAGCTAAGATTCCATGCAAATAAATGATCATCAAGAATTAAAGCTGCTTTGCTGCCAGTGCTATGTTACTTTCCATGAGAATTGTGTTGTAAGGTAGGGAAGGAGAGCAGACAGATAAGATCTTGCATATATTGATAAGAAGGAAATTGCAACGCCAAATGTATTTGATGCTATGTATGTACATATATGCATTTTTTTCAGTTGTCATTCAAATTTAATTGGTGCTGTGTGTAAAACAGTGGGTAGCACTAACTAGTATTATCTAGGAAAATGTTCACCAGAGTTTCATTTGAAAAGCAGTGTTATCCACTAGGAAAACATATCAGTATGAAAATACAAAGATTATGGTGAGACCCCTTAAGCCATGTGTGCTTAAGATTTAGTGCACATATTTGTTGTGTATTGTGCCCTTTGCATTAAAGTTTATAGGTACATATCTGCATAACCCTCCTATTGGAATATTTTAAAAGGCTAATTAACAGCACTTTTCTGCATGATCTTATTTAATAAAACTCTCAGAATCCCCACCCCCTCCAAAAAATATTAATGTTAATGTTTTTTACTTAATCATGTTTGCATTATTGGCATAGGTTAGCCTGTTGCCTTGGTGATGGAGAATCTGGGTCTTGCCATAAACATTACTCTGTTCTCCAGGGAAAGAAGGTAAATGCATGATGTAAATAGCCTCCTAATTCCACCTTTCATCTAAACTTACATCTTTAAAATAGAAGTAATTAGAAATGAAGCTCGAAGTATTCTACAAATATCTTCTTTCCCTAATCTATCCACATATAGAACATGCTATTAGGATGTGAAGAAAACCAATATTAATTCAAATTAATTCTGTCAGTGACTATCTACTTCTTTATATGAGATTTCACAGCTTCAGCAAGAGAGACCCACTACTGAGCAATCAGCTTTAACTCCAAGCCCCTGCTCATCTTCTTCCTCTTACCACAAATATAACAAATCTACAAAGCCAGAAGTCACAGGCAGAGTTATTTTTAGCACAGTCACATGACTGGAATTTGGAGGAAAAAAAAGCACAGATATTGAACATCCTTACTGTGAATGCATCGTGGGAAAGAACTGTGTAACAGTTCTCTTTCTGTGGCACAGTTGAGAAAATGCAGGAACCAAATTTAATACATAACATGACCAAGTTTGAGAGAGACTCGTTGTAAAACTCCTGAAATTCCATTAAATCTCATTTTTAAAAACAATAATGACAGTAATATATAAGAAAGTATGCTGTAGGGAAAAAATATATAAATCTACTTTTAAATACAACCATCAAATTTTCAATTGTCAATCAATAATTTTAACACAATCTTTTAGATCACAGAGTCAAAACTGAGAAACACTAGACTGTCAGTATCTCAGGAAACATAAAAATTACAGTAGACTGATCACTGTAAAATAAGCAATAAGAAGAGACAACCCCACACTCCTTTGCTTTGTAGACAGAGTGAGGTCAACACATATCAGACTCTGTAAATCAAAATTACAGAGGCTTGCCCCATGCTATTTTATGTATAAATATATATATATGTGTATATATATATATATATATTTATACTTTTCCTTCATCAGGCAAAACATTAAAAGGATAAGTGTTAGTTTTATAAATCTAAGCATAGGTTTGAATTCTTAAATAATGATATGAAAAGTTTTTTTCCAAACCACGAACTCTTCAACCCTACAAAAATCAATGATGCATAAGAGTCAAATAAAATCACTGCTGGAAACTAACTTGCATTTTTGTCCTAGATAGTCTACAGTTTTATACTGCAATCGTTATAAGCCAATTGGTTACATGAGGAAAAGGGAGGAACCAACACAGACAAATGTAAGAAAGAATCAATTGTTCTGTCCATTCTGGCTCTGTGCCTATCAAGCTTCCAGATACACAAATTCTTACTGCTTCTTAAAGAATAAAAATCTTAAAAAATCCTTTTTCTCTTTTCTCTACTCCCTTCGCTGTTCTAAGCAGAGAAAAGATGGAAGTAATTCAAACTGGCAGCTGCAGGCAAATTTGGTGGTAAAAATAGGAACTAAGAGCTTGGAGCTGTTTCACAAGATCATTTTTCTAGCAGTGAGGTTTCTGTTTAGACAGAGAAAACTAGAGCTTCTAATTGTCTAGATGAGTTCTGGAAGTAATAATTCTAACAAGTGAGGTTGTTCATAAAAGCTATATGATGTCCAGCACCATTACAAAATCTCTTTGTCTTGCAACACCCAATACTTGGAAAATGCACAAATTAATCCATTGGCTCCTAGTCCAAAGGCTGGCCTTTAGGTTTTCTCCTGCCCAGGAGGAGAAATTACAACAGATGAGAACTCAGTAGTAGAGCCAGTTGAAGAGTTCCAAAAATTCAACACATTAGTGAAAAAGGGCTATGTTTTGTGAACATTTTTTGATCACTTCTGCTGAGCAGAATCACTGGGGATGATTCCATGGCACTCATCTAACTCTGAAAAAACCACCAAGACCCAGAAGACGTTCACTGAAATGGGTCTTTTGTACATGCCACACTAAGCAACAGACTCAGGCAGCAGAAATATGAATGCATTCCTGGGCGTGCACCAAAGAGCCCCAAGGACAGGGTAACTGCAAAGCCTAAGCAGAAGGCCACGTTGAGGCACAGACACATATACGCTGGCATTACACACACAGTGGTTTGTAAACAGCTGGATGCTTTTGTTCTGTTCTGCGTCTGGTGGACAGAGGAAATAGGGACCCTCTATCCCCCACTGTCCCCTCCCTACTTAGGGACAAGGCTGAGCCCTGATTACTGCCCTTGGGGGAAAGTCATCAGCAGAAGAAAAGGAGAGCTATGTAGAGAGCAAGAGTTGACCCTTGCTTTTCCCTGCCATGCCACAGCCATACAGCCCGGGGGGGTGGGTGGCTGTGCTTCCTGCAGGAGGTGCAAGCTGATCGCTTGCCCTGGCACTTCGTGGAGCGCAGCCCCCCCTGAGCTCTAGGTTCACCATAGTTAAGGTGATGGTGGTGCTTCGGGTAGAGAGGGAGTTTTCAGGTACCTCCACAGGACTGAAATCTTCGTGAACACAGTGAGAAGATAAATATTGTGGTGCCTAATACTGCAAGGGAACATATTTATGCTGCTGTGCAACTGCTCCTCCTTTTAGGACAACGCCCAAAGGAAACCATCTCATCTTTAAACGGTTGCATGCCTACTGCATTTGATTATAATAAAGGTATTGTTAAGCTGGTAGAATTGCTGTTAGGGAATAATATGTTGTACAATTTTTTTTTTAATTTCTGAGGAATAAAAAGCTAAAGCCAATTATGTGTCTGCCACAAAACTGATAAAGAAAATAAATTTCAGTAGACAAAGCAGGTGAAGACAGGGTAGATGGGCGCTGTCAATCCAGACATCTGAGGAACTCGGTACTGTCTGTTGATAAAAAGTAAGGCTGAGGCTGGAAAAAAAAGGTGTGTATGTCTAATGGAATTTATTCAGCTACAGGGTTTGGGGATTCAGCATAGAAAAGGCATGTAATTAATTATGCTTAAATCCTTGACCTATTTTATGTCAGTAAACCACAAATGCTTATATTCATGTTAAGCCTAGAAGTAAAAGTAGTGCTGTGTCAGCTTTCATGATGAAAAACTACATTTTTTGTTGCTTCCACAACACTGTGTCTAATTACCTCCTGAGGCTGAAGCCAATAGGAAGGTTAAACTGTGATCTGTTCTTGTTATTCATTATTCAGACTTCTCTGAGTTAGAAATGCGTAAGGTTTACACTGAAAAAAAATCTAACCATCTCCAGGCCTATTAGAGAAGTAATTCAGGGTTTCCTCCAGTACTGCCTTGAGATTTCCCTGGTACAGAAGCCTGAATGATGGAACTGCTGCTGAACTGACTTGAGACCAAAGAAATGTCACTTTAGATATTAATCCTAAAATCATATAGCAGAGCACAACAAAATGGTTTAATAGGTCTTTAAGCAAGTCTGCTAGCTAAACCCCTAAAAGGCCAAGCAACATTCCAGTTCAGGCCAGCTGTGTCTCAGAACAAGGCACGGCTTGCACCTACTTTTACTCTCCCCTCTGTTATCCTGAACTATATCTATTATCTTCTGCAATTTGTGAACTATTTTAAATTTGCTGCAATAGAATTATCACTCACTTTTACTTCTCTTTTATCATCTTCCTGAAAACAAGAGAAGATAGATAATAATAAATATCTAATAACGATATGCTGATAGAACTTAGGGATAAAGGAGTATATCATGAGAGAAAGGACAACAACTAAATTTGAAACTGTTTTAAAATTTGGTTGTCCTTGTCTACCCTAAGAAGTAACAGCAGGTTAAGTAAAACATGTCTTTAGCTGTTTATACATACTATTAGCATTAAGTCTTCTGAAGATATCATGTAATTTTTGCCAGACAAATGAATCTTTACATTTTGCAGGACTCTTTCCTTATCATTTCCACAGTTCTATATCTCTACATACACATATCCAGCATAAAGCTGTAAACTTAAGAAGGATAATATTTCTAAGGATAGAAAAATACATTGTACAGAGAATCAGTGAATGTCAAGGGTCATGTCTTGGGGTGTTTTAAATTTAAAAGCTCTTTTAAGAACAGCTTTTCACTACAAAAAAAAAAAAAAAAAAGAAAATTTCACCTTTTTCTATAAAGATTTGTCCATAGAAAGCAGTTCACAAAGATTTGTTCATTATGTCGGTTGCAGAACTCACACCGAATCTTGCAGGAATCTTGCAATTACTTTCTGAAAATAAGGAAAAAGCAAAACCAAATTTAATTAAAAATGCAAATATTTGTAAATAAAATGTGATTACAAAGTACGTTTTAAATTAAAAAAAAATCTTCTATACTCCTCTGACTGGTATCAAGTTTATAATTCATAAGAAATTAGAATTTTAAATGGACAGATATAACAATAAACCAGTCTTTTTTCAATGATTCCAAGCCACATTTTCATTTTAATACATAAGATTCCTACTTATTTCTTGTACACATTTCATATACACACATTTGGTTGAGGTGTGTAGTAAACAAACTGCGAATGACACCTAAAGCAGGAATACTGTCTCTGTCGCCTTAGCTAACTCTTACAAATTTAACCAAAATTTTATTTTAGTTCCTGCTCTGACAGTTTTCACATCAGTCTTAAAAGGATTGAGAGAGAGATAGAGAGCAGGAAAGAAAGACAGAGAATCAGCAAACATTTTGCAGGTTTTTTGAGGAAAGTGCACTACATAAGAAAGTGCACTACAGGAAATAAGCAGCCCCAGCGTCCCCCTCTGGTGTGTGTGGAGGGGGTACCAACAGGAACAGACCCTCAAAGCCAAGCCCAGAAATCACGAGTCCTGGCAGCAGCATTTCTTGTGACTGCTGCAAACATCTCTGCCGTCCAGCACCTTCCTTACAAGCTAATATATTAGCCCCTTTGTCACATGTATTTGCTTACTTTCTAGATAAAATTAACCAAGGTTGTAATATGTTCCATTTTAAAAACAGGTTTGAAAATAGGAGTTGGTTGCTCTTCAGTGTAACAGCCAATTGACAAGTTTGTCTTGTGGCTTTTCAGGCAAGAACAAATGGAACTACAAATAAGGTAAATCTGTAGCCCACAAACCTACTATGCCTCCCTGTCACTTAGACAACACACAGAAGTTTACGGGCTGGACACCACATCCTTTTGAAGGGATCCAGGCCTTCAGTTGATATAATAAAAATTGCTGATGTCTGAGAATCATTCTCCTCAGAAAACTCAAATAGGTAAAAACTCTCTACAAACTTTATCTTCTAATTGTTCTTCAAAATAGGATGTACAACCCCGATTTTGAAGGTCAGGTGTTGGAATTAAAAAAAGGCATGTATGGCCTCTGTTTTATCTCAGAAAGGAGGAGTTTCTAAGACAAAACTGCAGCAGTGAGGGCATGCCTTACACTGGATCAAGGACAGACCATGCATTTAATGGTGGCAGTTAAGCATTGCTGTTCCCAGCTGTCTATGCCATTCCCCAAGGCAAAAAACAACAGCAGAAAGTGATTGTGTCTTTGCTTCAGTCACTCCTGGGTCTTTCCTGAACCCACCTGTGAAGGTGAGTTGCTCTGAAATGACAATTACAAACTGGAACATGGAAAGTGTAAATACTGATTGTTTTCTGCTATGTGTTAGGAACAACAATTCCCAGCACAGGGGCAGAGTGCTAGTTCCAATGCCTGAAATGGACACTATGGATTCTGCCTGTGGGTATATGTAAGAACCCTGTGTTTTTCTAAAAATTGGGGATTAGCTCAATTCTTTGCATTTAATTTTGGATGAAAACTTATTTAATTTAGGCTTCAGTAAAATCTAAGATTAAACAAGTATGACTAAAATTGATATTATTTCAATAATAATTTCTCCATGTTTTGTTCTAACTACTCAAAAAATCCACCACTCAGAGACAAGGATTTAACAATGATCCTTGGAGAAATTAGTTTCCTTAGGATGTTCTTAATGATCAGTTGACTCCTTTACCATTATACCAGCAGATGGAACCTAATCCAGTTTGTCAGAGATTAACTGTCATTTCTGCCACCCAACAGGGACTTCAGTATAAATTGAGTCCTAATTCTTATGTTCATATTGGAATCTCTTCATTGCAGCTGCTTCAAAAAAGGCTCTTCTGGGTTTTAGTTTGTTTTGGGGGTGAGGTGGTTGAGGGAGCAGGCAGGGTTGATCGCAGCATGTTTTCTTCAGTTTCTGGGGACTGAAATTACCAACCAGGGAGAGGAACTAGGAGAGGAAGTCAGCAGAGGAACTTGGAGGAGACGGTGGCAGTCATAATAAGGACAGCAAAAGGAAGGAAGGCAAGGTCAGGAAGAAAGTACTACCATACAAAGACTGTAAGGAGTAAGCTAAAACCAGCATAAATTGTCTACATTAAATGATTTGACTGGTCTAGGCAGCTATTAAGTCATGATTTTCAGAGAATGACAGTGACAAATATCTTGTTGCAGAGATGTTGCAGAGATGCACAAAAACTGTACCTGTGTTGGGAATAATTCTACCAGCCACTTTGCAGTGGTTAAAACAATACTTACAGTTACATATCAACCCCACAATGCAGAAGACATGATAAAATTTGATTTCACAGAAACACTTCATCTAAGAATGACAAGCATCTAACTGCTGTTAAAAATGTGCAGTGTATTTGTAAACAACCTTCTAGCTAAAAACAAATTACACAGCACTGGAAGGCTTTAAAATCTATTAGCACAAAAGGAGCAACACTAACAATAGTGAGTAATTGGCTAATCAAGATGAAGATGATGTCATCGGGAATGAAGAAAAGGCTTAGGCATGTATTATTTATTATCCCATTTACAAATAGTTTATGAATACCTAAGAGATTCTTAATAGCAGTCCTAAGCATGTCACAGACATTGATAGTATGTGCTATAGTTGGTAATAAGCAGTGCATTGTTATAAATTATGCATGGATTTCTAGGACTCTCTAATGGCATTTTATTAACATTCTGCTGGGTCTATTATTGATCTATTCCACATAATTTATAAAACCTTAATGTAAAGTTTGATAAATGTTTATTTTGACTTCTCAGTTACAGTCTTTATTCTCCATTTGATGGTTAAATCAATGGGTGAAGAAAATTAATGGAAATTATTATTGCAGAAAAGTACATTTTTACCAAGCATCATTTTTCAAGAAAAATACCTGCATTATTTTTAAGTGTTGACTTTTTATAAAGACTGGAAATCAAGATTAAAATTACTTCATAATCATATTGCAGAGTGCCTTATGCTATCAATTTACTTTATCATTTTACTGCATATGCCAAATTCTCTGGTTGGCCACCTTTCCTGTTGGTGCACTACTGTTAGAGATAGCTATAAAATGTACCACCCCTTTGAAATGGGAAAAAACTAAAACTGAAATGGTGCCATAGAAAAGTTCTTGTTCCTTTAATTATCATTTTCCCTTACAGGCTTGGATCTGTTTCCAGACTGATCATTTATAATACACTTGTTTTTTACCATCATCTTTTCACCAGATCTCTGACAATTGTACATAACTTAAAATCTGGTCGTTTGCCTGTACACATGTTGCAAAGGGATAATTTAAAATATCCTGAAATTTCATCTCTGTTTCTCACAAGACCTGTCTCCTGCACTGGATATTTAAAGCTATTGAGGCTCTTAAACAATGAATTGGTGACCTAATGTGAAGAAAATAAAAATCACTGTTTAAATATTTACCCAAAACCTGACTTGAAAAAGAAGCTTTTAATTTGCTTTTTGATATTCTGAAAACTACGGTAAAGAAAATATTGAGAACTCTTACAGTCGCTGCTGAGGAATGATCCTTTATTCCTCCTCCCCGTCACTTTCCTTCACACAGTGTCCCTTGCTGGATATCTGGATGGACCTTTTGCTCTTCCATTCTGCTCAAATACTAGGATATTTGAGGGGACGCAATGGTTGACCTCATTCTTGTGTTGGTTGTGCTCTGCTGTACTCCACTGTGGTGAAAATCAAAAATTAAAAACACCTTTACCAAATTCTGGCAGTGTTGTTTCCTCTCCCAGGATCAAAGGAACCAGCCTTATTCAAGGTAAAATGAAAATCAGGGGGAAATTCTCAATTTCTTAGACATTTCTTTCTACAGTCTAGAGGACTGCAGTCCTCCCATACACCAGCACCAAACATCTCTCTTTCAGGCTACCGATTTATTTCCCTTCTGTGGAAAAGACCTCAGAATAGACAGGACTAGTATAGCACTTCCAAGTGAAAAGTTTTTTATGTTTTCCTTTTCCAACTATTTCAGATGAAAAGGTATGTAGAAAAGCCAAATGCCTCCCAGATCCCCTTAAAATGACCAGCCAAATCATTGTGCAGCTATGCAATAACTCTTTCAATATAAGCAAGCCACCTCCACAGTGCTAGATCAGGAATTCCTTTCCAAAGGTACAGTCTAATGAATGTGCCGGGAAAGTATGTTGCAGTCAGTTATCTGCTATCAACTATTTGGAAACTCACTGTTTACACAGTGTAGCCTGGTTTCTGCTTGGAGACAATACCTACTGTAGTCAAACTAAATACTCTGTAAATAGAAACAAAATTCCCCAAGGAGACGGAGACAGCTCCAACACTTTGCTCTCAATTATTTGACTAAATTAACCAGTTCCTATGGTCTGGAATTTGATCTGTTTTATACTAATCTCCTTAATAGTTCAGTCTTCCTCACACAGACCATGACCATGCACAAAGTAGTTGTGTAAAATGAAATAACACCTTAAGACCAATAATTGATAATGCAGAGTATTATCAGCTGGCAGTTTCCTTAGTCTACATAGTACATAGATTTTTATTACCTTTGCTTCTTGGAGTTTTCATCCAAATACTTGTTAGGTTCATGAGCATGGCATACCTGAGATTCTAACCCATTTAAAGCTGATGAGATAGTATTCCCTCTTTTCCAGGTTTCTTTACTTTGTGGGTAAACAACTGATTTAAGCGAACAACTTATCCCAGCGAATAAGTCCATAAACATGTTCCTCCTCTGGTACTAAGGCCCACATTTCTGAAGATTATCCAGCCTCTACTCTGCTGAACGTAGCCCATAAGTTTTATATAAAACCATCTTATCTTTCAAACTGGCTCAACTATACCTCAAGATTTTGCTACTCATCTAGGAAAAAGCAGGCCAAGTGGTAGGACTGTTAACTATCTGAGTAACTCTGAAAAAGAACTAATCCATCCAGGTCCTTCAAGCCAAGCCAATGACACTTATTTTAGTTTATTTCAATGGGAGGATTTTTAGTTTATTTTAGTTTATTTCAATGAGGGATTAAAGAGTCTACTTGCATCTTTCTGCCTCTAAGTATTTTTCAAATCTGGCCACTAAGCCATGCAGCCAAAAATCCTTAGTATTTTTTTCCCAGAGTCATAATTCCTCTCTAAGCATTGGAATGGTGGATCTCCATTGCCATTAGTTTCTCACCAAATGATGTCTTGTTGAACATCATTTAAAAATAAATCAGCTCACTTAAAGTAATATGATGTTCTCGTTACTGTATCTCAACCCTCACTTGCAACAACTTCCTACTAATAGCAATGGACAATCTTTCTTTTATCTTGAAACATACCCTGAATGAAAACAGACAGGCCTTAATTTTATTTGCAAGAGATAAATAAAACTTTGCAAAAACAAAGCTGAGAACACACCACCCCCCCATGTTTTCATTTATATGTTTACAAAGAATACTGTGAGCTTTCTAATCTTATGAGGTAACCAAGGGACACACTGAGGGAGATTGAAGTGATTACTTGAAGAAAAGACTAAAATTATTTTATTTTTGTTATATGTTAATATGTTTTGTTTGTGATATGCACTTAGTCATTTGTATACTGAAGAAGTAACAACACAACATAGAGTCAGAAGAGCCAGAATGTATTTCTGGAGTTTATTTCTAGTATATGGTGAAAGTTCACAGTCTAGCTCAGAAAAGCCATTTAGCTATTTCTGATTGTTTAACACTGGCTTGCCCCTGCCTATTCAACAATAAGGTAGGTTACACACTTCAGGGGTTGAAAAAAGTCCCTTTCCTTACTTTCATTGTGTCATTGTGAGGTATAATGGGAATCCCCCCTAATTTTTTTGTCTTCCTGTAACTAAAAATATCATAAACCAAAATTATAGTTGCAGACAGCTTTTTAAAGCTATCTCAAAAATGAGGCTTTTCTTTGTCGGTTACTGATATTGTTTGCTTAGCAGAGTATTTTCACATTTTCCTCCAATTGTTTGAACTAAATTACATTAAAAGGTCTTTATTACAACAAAACCATCAGAAACACTTACTTACAACTAAACTTACTCTGAAGCTTTTTAGAGTTAACGTATACATTCCAATTAAACTCAGAGTTTGGCATAGGTTGCACCAGTTCTTGTTTCATAAGCATACACTTTTAAAAATTGGTACATAAAACTATCTAGCCAGAGAAATCCTTCGGGCCTCAGATTATACCTTACAGAGTTGTTCCTCCAGCCTACAAGCTTCTCCTCACCAGGTTTATTATTACAGATAAGCCCTCAGGCAAAGATCTGGTATTCAGCTTTGAATAAAATCTCAGTTCTTCAGCAAGGTCCTAGATCTCTTGCCCATGATCTACTTTAGTAAATTACTCTCAACACAAACAATTCAGTGACTATTCCTTATGATTTCTGACACTGATGGCAAACCATGCACCCCTCACAGGTATATATCCGTAAATGACACAGAATTATGTGGAATGGCATCTCTAGAAAGCAGCAGATTATTGGGCTTTATTTTACTCCCTCTCTAGTTTGAAAGTATGAAATTGTCTGCAGTGTAAAAGAAAGACTATTATAAACAGGTCCGCCTTTAAAAGACATTGGAGATGGCAGGGAGACATTTAAGTCACTCAAGAAAGTATGGGGCAATTTAGAGTTAAGGGATGAAAAAAAATTAAAGGAGTTTTAGCTCAAATGGTCTTCAGTGAAATAGTTTATGTTCCCATTGGCAAATTTTAAGGCTATTCAATCTCTGGATGGGTACTGAGTACTTAATACATCTCTTAGTCATTATCTCAGTTGCATGCTGCAGGCCCAAGCATTAGTAAAACATCAGTCCTCAGGTGATTCATGGCTGGTACTTTTCTGGCCACATGAGGAGGAAAAAAATACGCAAAACTGTGGATATTTATATCCTGGATCACAATACTACAGAAAGGGTAAAGGATGTAAGATACTCCACAGGCATGGTATCAAAGGATGTAAATGCCTCTGATCTTACTGTGACTAGCATCATCACATGCAGCAACACTGTTTCTCTCTAGCACACCATAACGCTCAGTTCCAGGAGGATAAGCTCAATAGGACCAGCACACATTACTGCATTACCAGCAGGGATTTTCTTTTTTCACTCCCTGCTGCTTTCCCGTATCAGCCTTGTTGCTCTGCTCTGTTAGGTCTGCAGTCCTGTCGAGTTTCTCTTTGCTAACTCTCTTATCAAGGACAAGACTGGGAGATTTTTGTAATTCCCAACCTTTGAAATGCAGCACGTGGGAGGAGTGAGGAGAAGAAACAGTAGAGAACTGATTTAGCACAGAATGAGAAAATTATGACAAAAAAAAAAGGCTAGGAAACAAACAAACAAAAAAACTATGTGTGTTTGTTATTCCCTTTCATTTAGAAGCTCAGTGTATTTACCCAGATGATGGATTGCTCCCATTTAGATGAAAAAACTCAACCCAGTGATCTTTAGAAATATATTCAGGGTCCTTCAAGCAGTACTGAAATCCCAATCTTCCCTTCATTTTCAATTTGATGGACATCTAGACCACATATTAGCAGAACAGATAGTCAAAGAAAAAAATATGTTATACAATTTTAAGATGAAAAAATACCAAACCACATGGATGGGCCTGATCCCAAACCTGGCCTACATCTATTTAAACATTCAGAGGAGCTGGACCCAAAATTTTGTGTCTGCCTTGCTACTGCAAAGGCCTCAGTTTTGAAAAATACATTTGAAGAATTCAAAATCAACTTAATTCATAATTATGTAATTAAATTATTTTACTTTTAATTATACAGTGAAACTCATAAAAAATTGTTGTGAATAAAGTGTCATGAAGAATTATAATTCTTGTTAGGAAGTTTTGCATTTTGTCAGGTTGTGTCACCTGATTAACACAGAAGAAGGGGATTTGTGGCATGTTAACTAGCCTTTTTCTGCTAGAAAGCCAAGCAGGTAAAAAATTAATATCTTTGGTTTTTATGTTATACTCATTCAGTGTTATTGTCAACTTATTCATGTAACTAATGTCCCTAACAGGTGTATTGCAGTTACCCGGCCATGATTAATTGCAAACCCAGGAAAAAAATTAAAACGTTCATTTCTTAAATCAAAATCATAAATATTCAATGTGAAGTTGAATATGATGAAAGCCAAGACTTTAAAGATCAATAATCAAGGAAGAAATGGACAAGTCAATAAATATGCCAAAGTCTGAGCAGAAATTAAGGCCTATATTGCATAGAAAGCCACCAATCCTGCTTTCAAGACTGTCTCCCCCCTGAGACAATAGGTTGAAAGAGGCCTTAACGTCATAAAAAAAGTGACAAGACTTTACTTGGGAATCAGAAGGGGAAGTCATGATATGAGCCAAAGCCATTGTGACCGTCAGTATTTAACAGAATTTGCTTTCCCTCATAAAGCATAGGCTGAAAAGCTGTGAGAAAAATCTCTCTCTAAAGAATGAAATACTGGTTATTGTCAATAAATGAAAATGCTGCCCAAGCACTTCCTACATTGCCTACATAACATGTGTATAACTCATTGCCATTTCTTTTTCTGCCCATGTGCACCCTGTGGCCTACAGACTTCTTTTTTTCACTGTGTTTGAAAGTGATCTTCAAAGGATTCCAGTTTCTCAACAACAAGTATGAAGGGATTTTATCTCCTGGGGCAAGGCACAACAAAATAAATTAAAAAACCCAGAAGCTGAACTTTGAAATTTTCAACATTCAAGCACAAGTATGAGGCACAACGTTGTCAGCTCTCAGTAATGTCCATAAAAGCCTACAGACCCTTAAACCCAGAAAGGAATGAAATTAAAATAATGGTTTTCTAGCCATGATAAAAGAGCGATCTATCAATTAAGAATAGTCCAGGACAGGTTGTTCAAAACTGCTAAGTTTAGTTTCAGAGGCCACAAGAAGAGTTTCTGCAGACATAAAGTGATATAGTATTTTAGAGGCATTGAAATGTTTAGGGTTGATTTTGTATTCACTTGCTTTTTTGAATCTCATTATCAATGCTGAATGACCATGAAACAAATGTGCAAGCCTCTTCTGAACATTCTCTTGCTGTTTCATTAAAGCAGTTTTGTACAGGTTTCTTAACTTCCATGGAAATTTAAAGGTTTTTTTATAGTCAAGCTTTTTGTAAGAGGGCTTTGTAAGAGTTTTAGATTTTGACCAACAAGATATCACACTCACAATCCCATCTAATAAAGACAAGCAACATGATCAACATGATGTGATGTGTTTAATCAGTCCACCTTTGGCAGTACACTTTAATTTGCACTAGACTTCCAAAGCCTGTTTTTGGACAGCCCACAATAAGAAAAAGCAACTGCGTTCCTCAGGAACTGAATATTTCTCAAGTTATGGCTCAGCATCTAATCAAGGGATAATTAATAAACCAAAAATCACATAAAGGAAAAGAAACTATTTTCAAAAAACTTTAAGGGGCCACATTCATCCTAAAAGGATCCACCTCCTCCTCCCCATAGCAACAGGTTCCTGTATGAACATCAGACAGATACAGCTGAACACATTTTAAGAAAAATATAAGAAGTTATGTTAGAACTAATTTAAAGTAGTGCATAATATCAAACTGTCAAAAATTCAGTTTCCATGCTATAGACAAGACTTAAAGAAGATAAAGATGCTCTTAAATTCCCTGTGCTCAGCATAGGCTTGATTTCTTCCCAGAATTTGTTGTCATCATGAAATCTAAAAATGAAGGTGGAGCTTGAACAGGTTTGATAACACGGAACTCTCAAGGCCGTTTCAGCTTAACACAGACAAGGTCAGAATAAGTCAAACCAAACTTCTGTTGTCAAAGCTTGAGTTCAAACCATATTGATCCTAAAAATATAAGACATAAACAAACTGTTCATGTGAATTCAGGCAGTAATGGCTGCACACCTTATCAGAAGCCTTTATTTGAAGACTCCAGTTGGTGCCTTGCTTCTGCTCATTAGGTGGGGGCAGGGGGAAACATGTTCTGAGTGGCAAATGTGTTTACACAAAGATCAGGCTATGAGAATGGAGAAAGACTAATGCTGCTACATCCACTAAAGAAAAACAAAGTGTGATAATTGGTTTTGTTGAAGACAAAAGCAGGTGCTCTCCTCAGGGCTTTAACAAAGACCTGAAGGCTGTTTGGTTGATTTGTGGTATGATCTCCGTTGGCAACAAATTATCAGGCTACACAAGGGGCTTCGAAAGGAATACTCAGTCCTCATTATTATACTACGTGCAGAAAATAAATGAACATGCTCTAAATAGAAAATTATTACCTGTATTAAAGATTTTTTTATGGTATTGTTCACTACAATAAAATTTATCTTTGTATTTCTACTGCCAGGAAAAGGCAGGAGAGATGAAGTTTGAATGGCAGCAGGGCTTAACCCAATTTAGAGATTGGCAAGCAAGACAATTACAGGAAAGCTACCCAGAGATGAGTAATATCTTTTTTTTCAGAGTACTTATCATTCTTTTAGCTATTTCTGTGCCCAAGTCTCAGTTTCCAATGGATTCAGTAGCAGAAGTGTATGTTTAGCACTTTCTTTGAAACTCTGGCTTGTAGTTAACAGGAGTTAGTTAAACTTGTCACGCCAGAGAGAATTCTCCTACGCAGGAGCCAGCTTCTTTAATCTAGCAATACCCTTTTCATTCCTGTGAGCCCTTCTCTGGATGTCCTCCACATTCAATGTAAGCAACAGTGAATTTCTGCAGCAATAAATGAAGCCTAGTGCATATACAAAGATGATGAATTGTAAATTATAATTCTAAATACCAATCAAAATCTTCTTCCTGTATGTGTTTCATAATGGTGCACAAAAATGAAAGAGTAAAGCCTCTTTGCTTTGCAGCAACTCTACTTCTATAGTGCCATCCATACAACATATTGAATGAGGTAGAGCCTAACAGAAAAAAAGCATGTCATCACATGATTAAATGTGAGATGATATGAACAGATTCAAACTAATCTGGTGATTTTTCATGGAATTTAAAAGTACGAACTGTATTTAATTATGTGGCAACACAGTGACATTCAATCATCAGTAGGGCTTTATCTTTTTAATGGCGTAAGTCTGTCTTTGAGCAAACAGACAGCCAGAGTCAGCAAATACCTCTGAATTGAGACCAACTTTATAGTTTTAATTGTAAGGGAAAAATAGGAAAACATGTTTTATCAAAGACCTACTTATACACTTGCTGATAGCATGTTAGAGCCTTGAGTGCACTACCCCCTTCTAGGAGCGTAGCTGGCCATGGAAGGCCATTGTGCAGAAAAGTTTTTGTGGGGAGGCTTCAGCAAGGGCTCCCCCCTTCCTTCAGGAGCTGCATTTAGCCATGAATCTCACCCCTGGACTCCACCTGGGCTACATTCTAGTAGCCCAGCTGGCAGCCGTGTGGTAGTCATGCCTGTGCCTGGCCATGTAGCTTATTGACCAGTACCCTTGATTCTGATCCATGGTCCAGCCACCCTGGGACCTCATAGCTCTGGACTTGCCCATCAATCTGGTCAATGTCTGACTTTGTTTTTACCAAACCTGCTCTGCTCTTTGAGAACTGCAGATGAGCACCTGCCACCACAATCCCTGCCCTTGTGGAGCAGTCCACATGGCCCCTGACACAAAGTGTCTCAGTCATTTTGTGCTTTGTTGCAGTCACGGGAAGGGAACAAACTTCTCTTTAGAGAAGAGATAGTCTTTTTACCAAACTTCTCTTCCTAAATGTTTACACCTTCTGGCTTTTGTTTCCTTTGTTTCAGCATCAAACTTTGCCTAGATGGAAGTAAAAAAGCAGGAAGGGGAGAGAGGCTCACTGGCAGCACAGAAGAGACAAGCTCTCAGTTTTGCAAGTATTTCTCAGGTATTGGCATACCCTCCAGCTCAAACTCTTGCCAAGAGCCATCACAGTGAACTGTAGCTTTCCCTCTGTGGTCCCTTGTTGGTGTTCTCTTGGTTTCTCTCTTGAAGTTGTACTTATGCAGTTCCTGCTATGCTAGGAGCTATTAGGGAATTCAAGATTGCTGTAAAAGGCTATTAAACCAGACAAAGCTTCTTCTGAGGATGTGAAGGCACAACTTAGCCAAATTAGGGAAATAAAGGAAAAACATACAAGAAATATCCAAGAAATTCATCAACATTTTACAACAAAAATATTTAGAAAATATAGGGTACGAGGCCCATTAACTACCACCCTCACTTTTGCTGCCATCTCTACTAAGGAGTTAGGGAAAGCCCACATTTTATGAATAATAAGGACACATCCAAATTCTTACCAACAGGAAACAGCATGACAGCAAATCAGCCTCCTTTCTTTATGAATATACTTTAATATATTCTATGACTAGTGGACTAGAACTATTTCTAATACAAGCTCATTTCTCACAGGTTTCTTTCATTGTCTATTGATATATCCTCCATTCTTATATTTTCATGCATTTAAAGTAGGCTGTCTGCATAGGACATGTGTTAGAGACAGGTATTTTTTAGGAAACATCTAATTCTTTGTCATTCTTTGCCCAGCAGTCAATTGTTTGAGGCATTACAGTTTTGACCCACATTTTGACTGTAGAACTCTATGACAGGATAGAAAATACTTTCACCATGTTTATTGGGATCAGGGATTTTTACAAATGTTTCGTGCTAATGAATAAAATTGGATGCTTTCCTTAGTTAGTTACACTGTAGTTCTCATCCAAACACCAGAAGAATCCTTGCTTCCCAGTGATTTTGATGGCAGCCACAGAAAATTAAGACGAGAATTCAATGTATTTTTTCTTACAATCCAGAAACTGGAAGGCATCCAATAAAATTTCCAGGTACCAAATTTAAAACCACATTACATAACAAACTGTCCAACTCATTGACACAGTAAGCTGCTGAGGCCAAAAGTCTGAACAAATTCAAAACAGAACTGGACAAAAATCACAGCAGACAGGTCCACTAGAAGCTTTTAAACACAAAGGACAAATAACAGCCTCTGGCTCAGAAAGTTCACCCTGTTAAATGCGTTAGACTGGGAGGTTTCAAAGGAGAATTGTTCTGTGCCTGCCCTGATTCTTGTTCTCCCTCTAAGCACCATCCATGAGCTACTATCAAAAGAGAAGACAGCAAGCTAAACAGACTTTTAGACTCAGCCTATATGACATGCTTCTTTGGAAGAAAAAATCTTTGAAAAGTAGTGCATTTTGTCCCATTTAGTGACATATTTTTGTTATTTTAAAGCCTTTAGACTTATGATTGGGGGTAATAACTAAAGAAGGAAAACATGAACATAAATAGTAAGTTTAATCAGTAAATATGCATCAATTCAGTAACATTGAATATATTGCTATTGCTTCAAGAAAATAACAAAATTAAATGGCAAACACAGGACTGCAAAGAGAGATCATGTCACTGTTAGATATGCGTAAAACTGTCAATTATTACACCTGTAACAGATGGTGAGACTGTTAATCATTTTGTAGCAATAGTGTATTTATTGTCCACAGCAAAACGCAATGTTTCAAATAGCCTCGTAGCCTTGTAATAATAATAATAATAATAATAATAATAATAATAATAATAATGATGCACTTTTTTTCAAGAATCCCAAAGCTCTTTGGAAATGTTCTCTTCTCAGGACATCCCTCACAGATATTTGAATAGCTTTTTATTAGTTTTAGAAAAAGAGAGAAATGCTAAGGGATGTGACCACATTTATGGAAGTTTATTCTTCCTGAAATGAAGACCTCGCTCACATTCATGAAACAAAACTTCACTTCGAGGCTTTATTTCACTGAAAACACTGGAACTGTTTATGCAAGAAGACCACCTGATCATATATGTCAAAAATTCAGTCTCACACCTTCTGAAACCATTACAATTCATAAAGCACAGGCCAGATCATCAGATGATGATACAAATTCACACAAACCCATTGAAGATTCTTGGAACTGTGACAAATACAAAAAGTAGAGGATCTCCAAATTTATATATGATGAAGGGCAGGAGCAAATGCATGGTCATACTCATTGAAAAGCATCAGAGGTGCTAGGAGTACCATGGGCTATCCATGATCAGTCACAGCAGGGCCTGGCCACGAGAGTTTGTCTCACATTCACAGCCAGAAGAAGGGCGTCCCTGGCCCTGAGCATTGGGCACCTCCACGGGGATGGGACAAGGCCAGGCTGGGATGTGAGCCCATGGGTGAGCCTGGCTTGATGAGGTCCATGGTGAGGTAGTGCTGTGGAGAACCTGAGACTAGCCCTGCTGCAGCATCACTGGGACAGGGGTTGACAGGCCTGGGGGGCTGCCATGGGGTCCTGGACCATGAGGTGTATGGAGGAGAAGATCCCCAATGGGGCTAGGCAGGGACAGTCAGGGCTAATAGTGCCCTGGGGCCATGACACAAGAGGAAAAAGTCATATATCAAGTGTCATGAGATCCCCAGTCTAATTCAAATCCTTGTTTAGAAATACTTGGGGCAAACATCCCATTGCCTTTCTAATACAGTACATGTGCTGGCTGCAGACACTATTTTTCCTGCAGAGCAGCCTGGCCTTAAAAGTAGCAAGAGCATCCCCCTCATCAGGGAGTGAGTACATTAGTGCAATAAGACTCTTTCACACTAAACCATCGGTCATTTCTCTTGCTGCCTATTCTTGAGAGTAATACTGTATATAATATTCATGTAGCTTCATTTGCAGAGATTTCTAAAAATAAAGCATTTTCAATAAATCATTCTCAGTCCTCCTCTGCAATTTCACTAGCTAAAGTCCCACCAGTGAGGGGACATATTTCAGGTCCCAACTGAGCAATATAGTGTAAGTTTCATATAAAATGCTAATATAGCTCCAGACAGACATTTTATTTCATCATGGGTCCTAGAACACTGCATTAGCCTTCAGAGCTTATTTTCCCATCTGTTTGTCTTGAGACTTTGAGTTCCCTGGCCTTGTTCAGGTCTTTTTTTTTTGAGACTGACAACCCAAGGCTGTGCATTATGGCTCCCACTTCTCTTTATGACCCAGGCTGTTGTCTCTAGCACCTTCTAATCCCCACTGCCACAAATGCTAGGTTTTGCCCTACTGCAGCTAGAGAGCCTCTGATCCTTGCCTCCTTGCCTACAATTCCCACACAGGACAGATTTTTACAGCTTATGCTCATACTACCTGTACAAAACTGCCATCCAGCATACTGTCTTATTCTACTTTTTCTAAGAATAACCAAATGTGGGTTCCTGAAAAAGAGTGAAGAGACAGGGAAGGCATTAGCAATGACTTAAATATTTACCAGGTCACTATCAATTTTCAGACTAGAAACGTATTGAGTCAGTGTTTTCACCTATACGAGTAAGAACCCGCAATGTACTTCTTTTCCACAAAATATGGGTTTCCAAATTTTGATCCTATGTGCAGTTTTAGCATGCAAATCATCTCACAGCACAGGTTTCCACAGCCTTATTGTATGTTTTCTAAAGCATTGCCATTTTTGTAGGGTTTTTCCATGTGGTAGCTTAATCTAATGCTGTTTGGTTTGTGTACTTTTCCAGTAAAAATTTTGCTTTTTTCCCCCTTATTCTTCAATTTTGCTTTTTTTTTTTTTTTACAGCATATGACAGAATAGCATCAAAGTTTTTCAGGACCATTCACCTGTCAATCTTTCAATCCCTGTTCAACAGATCTGACTGATAATTTCAAAGCAGTGCATTCTGCCCTCAGAGAACCATGGTGCCTAGCTAGCATAAGACATAAGATCTGCAAGCTTCTCATAAATAGCATCCAGCTGCTTTATTTAAAATTAAATTATCTGAAATCTAGTACAAATCTTGTATGCAAAAACACATTCTTTCTATTATATATGAAACTGATATGGGATACATAGACATAATTAGCAAGTATTGAACAAGATCTCACACCTCAGTTGTGTTTCTCTTTGAATTGTTAATTCTCCATGGCTGTTTTAAAGGTTGGACTTATAGATAGATAGATAGAGATATATAGATATATATAAAAAAACATGTAACAGAACAGGTGAGTAGGAATGGAATGAAATGGATTGGAATTTCCCTGCCATTAATTTAAAGTAACACTGCATCTGGAGCATATTACTGGACAGGGAGGTGAGGTGGAGGGGGTGGTGCTGAGGGGAGAAACACCTGGAGTGATTATGCCAATAAAACAGCATGTTGCTGACTAACAAAAATATTAGGATATCACAAAGTAATCTTCTGGTCTTTTAAAATTATTTCATCATAGACATAAACTTCTAAGATCCCTTTTTCTTGTTCCATCATCAAAATACATATTTTATAGCTTCAGGGCTGAGAGAAACTGCTGAAACCCTTTGACCTCAACATGGCAGTACCACTTTAAATCAGAAAGGAATTGACCCACTTAAAGTTAGTGGGTTTAGGTTCTGCAATCACTTTTTTTTCTTTTATAAACAAGAGTGACTGAATATTTCGTAACTATTTTAAATATTAAGTACCAAGTAGCTATTGGTTTACATAAAAACCACCTGGAAAAGAATTCTCTGGCAAAATGGGGTTTTTTGAGGCTTTTAGTGTTCTTTATAAGTTTACAACTTTTGTTTACAAAGTTTACTAGCTTTGAAATGACATAGAAGTACTTGATCTTAGGTACCCTAACCTGTATCTGAGGGTTTGACAATAGCTGGCATTTGAGGGAGTACAGATTTAAAGTTTATAATCATTAAAATTACAGAAGCCCTTGCCTACAGGCTTCATGTGCTACTTTACCAACGCTCTCAAACCTGGATGTTATAATAGAAAGGAAGAAACCACCCTACAATACTGGCTGAGACCCTCCAAACAAGACCACACTACAGGGGAAAAAAAAATCTCTCTTGTGTCTTCTGCAGCTCAGGAGTAAACCTCAAATTCTGGGATGTGTCACTTTCTGGGATGAACAGTAGTAACTATAAAGGTGTAGTTAATTGAGATTCTTTTCTCAAGCTATGCCAGATCAATAAGGCATATAATTGTGCATTAACACTCAATAAATCAGACATGTAAAGGGCTTGCTGACTCTGTCTACGTTGGCATATAGTGCAGGCTAATTTGATTCTTCCTACCAGAGAAGCATGACTTTAAACACATTTCAGTAGCCAAAAAAAATTACACAAAGAGACTACCTGGTCATTAATTAAATTTGCTTAAAAAAAACCAAACCCAAACAAAACAAAAAAATCCCATCTAAACAACACACAACATTATTTGTTTAATATAAAGCCTTATATGCAATTTTTATATACAACTCAAATAACAGACCAAAGCACATACTGAAGTTCATTTTTGCTGTGGCAGAAGCTTTCTATTATCTGTGCACCAGATAAAACATTTCATCCTGGCCCTGTGAGAGTTGAAGGGAGATCTGTTACCAAAATGGAAGGTCAGAATGTGAACTATGGGTGTATTTTCCATGAATTATTGACTGAGATTTTTTTCCAGTAATAGGATAAATGCTTTCAGAAAAAGAACTTGCATAGCAAGACACTTGATGTGGTATTTTCTCTCTGTGTGCTAGAAGCAGCAGGGGAAGAGCAGCATCATTTCATTGTTTATTTTAAGAAATTAGCTTTTTATACAAAAATTGAGATCCATTATCACTCTACTCTCTGACCATACCAAAGTAAGAGCAGATAAGAAACATATCCCTGTGTCATTTCAGATTAAAAATCAATAATTCCAATACTGTATTTAATCTCTGTACAATAATGTACATGCTCAGAACTCAACAACAACTGTTTTTTTCTTTTGCACAGCTCCTGTTCCAGGTTTATTGTATCCTAGACATCCTCTTTGCACTGATGAAAAGTGTGAACCAGCATGCATTGCCAGGTATACCTCAGGTATACTCACTGTGATGAGTCAACCCACAGCATTCACCATAAACTCAGGGCACCTATTCCTGACAATCACTTTTAGTAGCAGACAACATGCCTTGTCTTATAGCCCACCACTTTTCTCATGTTTATACTTCCTTTATGCACAGCCAATGCCTGAAAAGAGCAAAATAAGATAGTCTATGGTTTGGGGGTTTTTGTGGGTGAAGTTTTGAGGAGGGGATTTTTGTCAGTATATGTTCTGCTCTTTGTTTAAACAAAAATCATGGGGTAAAAAAGCTTATTGTTCTCATCACCTGATAAATGTAATCCCCATGAGCAGATTTTTTTCCTATCTGGATTAGAAAGATGAGAGCAGTCAAGGCTTGTCTGTATACCCATCTATAACCAAGCCATAGGATACAATAGGTTTTACTTGGATATTACGTAAAGATAATTCACCACCTTACTAACAATTGATATTTGTTGGTGAACTTCTGTGATAAGAATGTTAAAAGTATGGTCTTAGATTTTTGTGAGTTTATGTTTCTTGCATCTTTTGCTCTATTACAAAATAGGGTAATTGATTTATTTTTAAGGGAAAAAAATGGATTTGCTTTTTTCTGACTTTTGTATGAAAATGGCACAAAGTCGGATACACTTTAGCCCATAGTAGAGTATTCATACCAAGTGTGAAGCAATGTTCTCTAGGCAATCCTGCTTTAGCAGGAGAGTTAGACTAGATGATTTCTAGAGGTCCCTTCCAACTCTGATGATTCCTTGAAGTGAATTAACAGTTCAGCACAAAATCAGAATATATGACTTATTGGCAAACATTTTTGTTCTGTGAGTGAAATTAATTTAGTTAAACAACATTTTTAAGTATAAATGTTCCTTCATAAAAGCATTTAAGTATATAAAAACATTTGAGTATAAATGTTCCCTCAAATATTGACTAGCTCTAAATATTGACAGACAAATCAAGCTGGATAGATTGTTTGCTAGATTGAACGCTGGATCCATTGACCTTCAAATCCATCATGTTTTGCAACCTGTATTAAATTGCCTTACAGCAACACACTTTTCTTTATTCTCTGTCAAGCAAATACCTGACATACTGTGTGCAATATTGTCAAACAAAAGAATGGTTCTTTCCCTGGAGTATGACATGCAGGTGGGAGAGGAGGAGAAAAGTAAAGGTTATTTTAATTTAGGTCTCAGTTCTCTCTCAGACAAGTTGCTTAGCTCACCATAAATTCCTCACCTTCCTCACCATACTATTCCTGGTATGCTACCTTCAAAAATTTATTATTTATGGATGCAGTCATGAAGTAACTCAAATGTCTGCAACAATTCCATGACAGAGATTCAAAAGGAATATTACACCTCTACATTTTCTAGTAGCCCTTTGTTAAGCTGATTAAATGATTAAAGTTAAATGCACCATGATCCCTGTTACTGCACACCTATGTTCCAATTATATTACTTAAATTAATTGTCCATGTAAACCGGAAGACACTGAGGTCCATCACAACATGACTCTTGCTGTCACTGCAGCAAGAACATGTAAGGGAACAAGGATAGCTATTGAAGAAGGAAAAGGCGATTGTCATGATGATCAGGAAAAAGTTAATAGCTAAAGCAGAGCTGGTCTGCTACATCCCATTCAATAGCTCCCTAAAATGAAGTACTATTGGATTACATTTCCTCAGTCAGGTTATTCATTTGAAATACTAGTACTATCTAGAAAGGATTAAAAAGGATAAGAGTGTTCCCCATGATAATAAACATTAAATCCAATGACTGAATGAGAGACAGAGGGTGATCCTGTTTGTGTGTGTGCATGCACAGGCATGTGTTCCCCTGCATGAGATGGCCTCTGCAGGCTTGAGTGACTCAACTGCATTTCTGCCAGAGCAGTTTATTCTGCATGCACACAGACAAATGCATCCAAAATTTACCATTGTGGAGCAAAGCGATGCTGTGAGTTTGGAGTGCTGGTAACGACACTGTCCAAGCAACTCCCTAATAAAGTTCAGATGTGGCTTTAAAATGGAACAGAAATACAGAACACACATGCACACACACACATGCATACATACAAAATATGCTGTGGGTTATTTACATTATGCCTGGTATTGATTATGACCAGATGGGAGGGGAAAGCAATAGCTGACAGATTGACCATATGGATCTGCTTTAATTTACCCTGAGTTATAGGTTTGCAATTCTTCCTCCTCCCTTTTTGGCTCAGAATCCTATGATTTGCTAAGGGGAGAAAAATGTAAACTTACTGTAAGGAGCATATTTCCATCATAAGCCTCCCAGTGCTACACTCAGGGTTTGAGCTGTCTTTCTTTACAGGAATTGCAGTTCCGGCACCACTTCATAAAGCCACAGCCAGTACCATGAGCAGGAGATTTTGTTACAAACCAATGAACAAAAAGTGGTTTAATACTGATGAGCCTTGCAGACAATAGATCCTAACTGAAGAAGCTTTGTTTAAGACTCTGCTTTTCAAAAGCTGTTTCAGCCAGCCTCATACAACATACCAATAAAAAACCCAGAGATGGCAATTGTGAAGGCATCATTCTGTTCTGAAAACTGGGAGCTCTCAGCACTGCTTTGAGCTTCAAAGCCTTGGCTCTGGAGGCTTTCTAAATAGCTGCTCTTCCTACAAGAGTCAGATATAGCAGGAGCTACAAGCTCTCTTAAAGTAACAAAGGAAAACACAGTCTCCCCACCCAGCTGTGACCTTCTGAGACTTGTGCATTATGCATTAGAAGGCTGGAGTGTAAATGGATACTTCAGAAGAGTTTAAAGAAAAAAAAGTCTAATCGACACCAAAAAAAAAAAGCTTTTTGGTCTTTCTGATAAAAGTGGATTTGAAACAATGTATTTTCTGTACAGTTTAACCTTTAATTTATATTGTTTTGATTTGCAGTCACCTCCATCCCATTTCCAAGGGCAGAGGACAAACAACCCTCTATTGCTCATAGGTTTTATTTATATATATGTACCATTATAGTTATCTAACCTTTCCACTTTTCAAATCCATCACTTATGCCTGCTGCCAAACAAGTTGCTGTAGATTTTCGGTGCTCTCTAAATCCATATTGCCGCTCTAAAACAAGTAGCATGAGCATCAAAGAAACAACATAGAGAGCTGAGACAGAATGAAAAGAGATGATGCAAACTAGGTAATCAGCACTAGAAAAAAATATGCACCATGTTCCAATGTGCTATTCACATCTTCTGAGGGTTAGAGGCAGCTTCCAGCCTCTCTGGCATTAAAAGGCATGAATCCCTCCTTTCAGTTCTTAAGTCAAGAAGATCTGATAGCCAGAGTTTGTGACTGGTCAGAGTTTTGTTCCTGGATTTGGTGACTTTCTCTGCAATCTTGGACAACTGGGGAGTTTTATTCCATTTTCTTACCCCTAAAATGGGAATAAACACTAATTCATGCACAGCAACTGCTAGTGGAATTAGCAAAGCATTTCCAAACGAAGAGCTAAAAGCCATGCTCCATCCACTCTAGCTCTGCCTGGCCATAATTCTAAAACCACAAAGAAGCTGAAAAGGTTGCACCCAATCTGGTAAAACTATTCTCAGTTCTGAATTTAATACTCTACTGGAACAAATGGCAAAAGCCGTGCTGATTAAACACAGTTAGGATTTCACCCCACTAAACAAAATTCCTAATGGAACTCATGCACTTCAAACATTTGCACACTACAGCCCTGTATTTTCAGTTTCAGAAAGTTATTTTGTAATTCATGCATGACTGTTGCTCTACAAAAGAATATTAAATAAAATTTCAATGTTGGGTGAAACCTGTACCAAAAACAGTGTTTGGCCTTAAAATCATGCCTTTTGTAAACAAAATTATATTTAAATTCAATGTCTACTTGAGCAAGAAATTTATTTTCTATTATCATTTTTGACAAAAGCTAACAGCTTAACACTCTGCAACACATATAGTCAACATCCGAAGACAAGTTTTAGAAAATGTAAGACTATTTGTAGTATTTCCCCTTCCCCAGACAACAAGCACAAAGAGTTTAATTTACTATTTTTATAGTAATTTTTACATTTCACCTACCAAGCCTGTGACAAAACCAGACCATCCACACTGTTTACTTTTGTGCCCATGCTTCTCTGATGATAGGTAAGATTGGAAGCCAGCTTAGTGAAAACTATTAATTTACTGTAAAAGAAGAGAGGTTACAGATGGACCCCCAAAGGTGAATAACAAAGAGTAATATGTGAGTTCTTCTCTTCACGGTGGAAGTTCTGCCTGAGATAATTTGAGTATGTTTACACCTCTGAGTAGAAACAGAATGACATCCTGGTGATACAGCTTGAAGTGTTTTACTCAGAGTATCAATACAGTTCATTATTGGAGGGTGTTGGCCCTTATTTCTAAGTGGTCCCCCTGGAGCCACTCTGGCAGAAGCTGGGAAAGAGGCCAAGCTGTACTGGGGTCCTTTAGTTTCAGCCTAAGGATAATGTATTCATGCATTACATTTGGACTTGCAGAATGGAACAGTTAGTAGGATGCAAGGAGAGGTTATTTAGATTTTCAATTAGTGTTGTGATACACAGGAGGAAAAACAGACTCAGGTTAGTACATAAAATACATGCAAAAAGGTACACTGGGAACAGAGTTAAAATCTTTAAACTTCAGCCATAAAATACAGTCACATGTCAGAGGACTTTCCCTAAGAGAAGACAGAAAATCTGCTTTTTTTAGGAAAGAAGCTTGGAGGGCAAACTCAGTACAGAGCATGTCAAGGTAGATTTCTTTCAGATGTATGGATGTGCAAATCCAAACATTCACCCTGAAAAGTCAAATTCAGAAATGCTAGGTTTCACACTGTTTTCACCAAACCATGAAATGCAAGCAATCCTTGATAGACAGCTTTGCTCCTAAGTTTCCCCTCTGCATATTAACTCAAAGTTTCAGGCATACCTAGCCAATGTTAGGTAAAAAAATCAGAATATCTGAATGGGATTTAAGTGGCAATGTAGATGCAAGTCCTTCAATATACAGTGCAGGCAGGGGCCATGTAATATGCCGTCTTGAGAATCCTATATACAATGTACTACACAAATGTCAAAGTACAACTGTGTTGACAGAGCACTGAAAACTTCTTGTATGTATTCAGTAGATCTGCTGAGTTTCTTGACTTAGCTCCTTCTTTATCAGGAAAAAGTAGTACCACTTCTGACATCAAGAAAGCACACCACTTACATGACCATATGCTGGTATATTAGGCAAGCTTGTCAGCACCTCCTTACATACATAAAACTGTGTAAGTAATTTTAGCTGGATTATACTGGTAATATCCAAAGGTGCGCATCTGATTTGCAAAAGTAATTCTTATGCTACCTAAAGTCCTGTCTTGGTGTTCTGAAATACCTGTGACAACAGATTAAAATTAGATGACTCAGGTGTCCCTCTGTATCTTCCTAACAGATGCTGTTAGGCAGACAAATAAACCTAAATTGAAGTTGTGGGCAATAACCCCTTCAACCGTCTAGTTTTAATCCATTGACACAAATCTGCTGGATACCATAGAAGCAGTTATATTGTCCAAAAGTGCTTTTGTCAGTGTAGCTCATTTCACACATTGAACCACTATAAATTGTGCTAGCCCCAGCACTTTTTTGCTAGTATAACTGTGATTCCATTAGTAGGGTTTTATCGGGAAAGTTATCCAGCAAAGCTATCTGTAAAGCCAGGTCTTTTATTAGGGATGAAACTGCTAACAACTCTGACATTCAAATTACCATTACTAGCCAGCTGAGTTATCTTGCTGAAATGAACAGATCATTCACAACTCTCCGAACTACTGCTGCAAGCTCTTTGCTCTGCCTTCCATGATTCAAGTTTCTGAGGTTTTCTTTGCAAGCAGAAGCTATAAAAACACCATTATTTTTCAAAATTCAGAGGACAAAGCTACTGCTAAAAACTGGTGCCTGGTATGATCTGCTACTGCTTTCAGACCTACTCCAGGCAATAATCTGGAAAATTCCCTGGGTTACCTGGAAAGTTCCCAAGTTCCTGCTCAGCACAAGAAAATGCAGAGATTATACTAAGAGAAAGAACAATCTCATGGTTAATATTCAGGTTTCCTGAACACAACTTTGGGAAAATATTTTTATTTTCTTTGCTGCAGCTTTCCCACTGAAAGGTGATAGTCCTCTTCCTCTTACAGGCCTGCTGTGATGGACCTTGCAGTTCACTGCATGAGTAGGGAGAGTCTAAAGCTTTCAAGTGCTTTGAGAAAAAAAAAACAAAACAAAACAAAACAAAATAATGTTGATCAAGGGACTGCTAACAAAAAGACTGTAAAATACATCAGTTGTGCTCTTTCTGGATGCTGCTGCACTAGTTTCAATCTTTTTGGTTAAACGCTGCAGAAGTCCTGCCAGGGCAGTCACAGGACCTCTTAAGTGAGCTATGGCTACGGGATCAAAGAGGCCATGATGTATGTATGCACTTGGACCAGAACAAAGGTACCATAGCAGCTCCTGAGAAAGGATTTGAAAGCCTGAGAGAGAAGCGAGCTGCGTGCTGAAAGACAGACATTTGATCATGCAAAAAACATAGCCCTGACTCATCCAAGGGTGCTTTGGGACAGCTCCAAGCTGTACTCAAGTCACATGATGGCTTTGCTGCTTTCAAAAATCAGGACAGTTCTATTTGCCCTGGGTTAACTGGTTCACATGTCCCTTGCTTACGTGTAATCTCATGTAGACATCTACTAAGAAAAAAACCATAAAGGCAAAAAAATTACATAAAGAAAAAAAGGCACAAGTTCGGGGATTTGAGGGTTGTTTTTTTTTTAAACAGGCTTTGTGGGTAATCAAAACGCTGGCTTCTTTGGACTTACATATTAATGTGATAGACTGTGGATTACAGTGGAGAGGTCTCTGACAATTCTGAAAAGACCTTAAAAAACAGAGATTAGTAAATAAATGTAGAGAGCAGGAGTGGGCTCTTAATTTCCCTCAAAAAGGGGAAAAAAAGGCACAGGAAGAGACCTGACCTTCCTCTTCTGTGGATACTAACCCAGCACAGAATTATAGTCCCGTCTCACTTGCTTCATGCAAACAAAGAGTAATGCCCATGAATGGAGGCACACTGTCCCAAATTCTTCTCTCCTTGCTTTCATCAGCTGCAGCATGCTCATCTGGGGTCAGAGTAATGCTGTGTGATTGATGGATATTCACATTCTGGAGCATCACAGCCTGGTAAGTAACAGCATTCACAGCAGTTGGGAAGAAAGAGATTCCTGCTAAATAAATTAGTCCAGAATTAGAAGGCAAGGATTTTAATTAAAGTTATGTATTTCTAATGCTATTTCTGACAGCTTGTTCATTTGCACCAAGTGCTTCAAGATGTACAAAAATGTATATGTATTTAAGACATCTGGATCTCTGTGCCATCAAGTGCTTCTGAGGCTGCAGTTTTACAGTTTGAAAGCTACCATGCTAACTTGTTGCCAAGTATTTGAAAAATGTTTCCTAGAACAAACAAACAAAACAAAAAAGAAAAGAAAAATCACTACTATCAATCATTGCTGCGTTTTGTTTTACATGAAAATGCAAACATTCTTGAAGGTTACAGAAAAAGGTGACAGGAGCATTGTGTCAGGGAGTTTCAGAGTTTTGAGAGTTATGAGAGCTTGAGACAGTAGAAACAGCCACAAGAAGACCAGGCATAAGGCAGAGTATAGGTCAGGCTTGCTACAAGGTCTGAAGAAAAAATGAAGAATATTGTTAAGCCTTATATTTTGGGTTCAGTGTAGCTGCCACAGATTAGCTATTTGTCGGGTTTTACCCACCCATGTTTCACCCACAATATTTGGCAGTTTCACTTTGAGATGGCTTGTAGTCAAATTTAGAGTCAAATATAGTGACATTCTCATGCCTGATTCAAGAGCTTATTACTCAGGCCCTGCTCAGAAGAATAAGGCTAAAACAATGCAAGCGCACAGGTACCAAATCAAACAAAATGCACTGCGCTTTTTCTTTTCTTCCTCTTTTTGTTTTTGTTTTTCTTTCAAACCTACTCTACTGAGTTTGTACAGTGCACAGATAAGACTGATTTAAAAAATGTAGACATTAATCTTAATGTAAAACTAAGATATTTTCTTAGTTTTACATAAGATTATCATAAGATATAACATTATCATATGATATTATGTTCTGGGCACAGTTCTGCACTCCCTCTTGAACACTGCACCCCAACTCTCTGCTTTCAGAACTTTCCATACAGCACCTCTTGCTCTTGCAGACTTGGTCAGCAAAAAGTATTTTAGATGTGTGGATTTTCAAAGACATGGGAGAAAAATGCAATGAGACCTCTAAGTATTTATATCACAGGGCTAACCCAAAAGATACACCCACTTGGGTAACTCTGATAAGCAGACCAGCTTTGATCTCTTTATCTTCTTTCTCTGTTCATGCTTTCTTCTCGCTAAGCAGAGATGTTAACTATGCCCCTAGGTGAGTTGGTGGGTGGAGGTATGGAAAAAATGTTAGCTCAGCTTGCTAATGACCTGAGCTGCTTTACTGGATGTCAGATTTTGGTAGGTTTTGAAAGTCATGATGGTAGTCATTTGCCCATGTTACATCAACATTGTTTCCATTGAAGCTTCATAGAATATATTAAACTAACCTGGTTTCTAAAATAACAATTTTTGAAGTAGCACTTGGAACAAAAAGAAAACAAAGCAAAACTGTTCTTCCTACCAACCCAATGATACAAACAGTTTACTAAATTATGCTGAGAGTATAAATCGCGTTTTGGTTTGGTCTACTTCCTTTTCATAGATCTATGGAAAGCTGGGGTTTAATGTTTGTAAAAATTTCTTTACTTATCAAATCACAAAGTCTTCCACAAATAATCTCCAGTGAATGTCTTTTGATGGTAAAAATTACAGTAAAAGAAGGGCAAATAAATGAGAAGCAGATTACTTCAATTCTTCTTGAAAATAAGAGACTGGATTCATGTAATGCTAATACTGAAAACAGTTGTGAGTGGATAAAAATCTCTGATTACTTACATGGTCAGTATTTAAGTCTAGAAGAAATTCATCGTGCAGTATTTCTAAGGTGCATTTTGTTCTTCAAAGTGCTTTATCAATGTTATAATTCATATCCTAAAATATTCTGAGGTCCTTCATTTCCTATTCCAAGTGATTCAAATTAGGAAACCTCTTTAGAAGCAAACTATATAGAAATGACTTATTCATGGATAAAGAGGACGTGAACATAAAAGCTAGCACTGGATGTCCAAAGCTCCAGCCTCCTACCTGCTCAGGTTTAGATCAGACTAAACCACCTCCTCTGCTTGGTTGGACATGTTTCCAATCACAATGGTTCTTACGATTGTGATTTTCCAACCATCACTCATTCCAGTTGTTAAGAACCCCTGTATTCAGCATGCAGAAGCAATAGCCTTTACCGTGGCAAGCGCCATTATAATTTATTACAAAGTGCTCCAACAGTACCTGGATACCCACGGCCCACACTGGTACCCCATGTGCTAGGGATCAGCCAAAGACCAATTCAGTAGTATTTTGTTCCTAATTAATAGACCTGCTGGGGACAGGCAAAGTCACAAAGAACAAGTTAGTCCTCCGGATTCAGCCATTTCATTAAGACCTTGTAGCTTGCCCACATTTTAAAGAAGCCCAGGCATAAACCAGCATGGGTGGTTGAACCATCTACTGTTGAGCCTAGAGGCAGTTTTGAGCAACTGAGACTGTGAGTTTTTACTCAGAAAATGTTTACACCCCAGTCCCTGCTGTCCAAAAAAACATTTCAGAGACAGCTTCAAAGTACTTGGATCAGAGGCTGCAAGCAGGGAAGTAGCCACACCGTAAATCTCAAAGGATACTAAATAGCTCAAACATTTACTTACATTCTCAGGTGTGATTCGTAACCTGTGTTGAGCATTATGAATACACTAAGGACAGTACTTGAGTTAGCTAGCTTTAAATTTATCTTGGAAAGGCCTTTATTAACCACAGTGGCACATCCTTATGTAGTAAGGTTTTGCAGGAAAAAAAAATACATATGACAACACACTGAGTAACTGCACTGGCAAGGGCAATGGCATTCCAACCTCTCACTGGGATTTTACTCACAAATATGAAGTAGGAAGTAAAAATTACTAAAACTAGGATGACAAATACTGTGTCAAACAGCTTATTTTGACGGTTACTTGGTTTCGACCAAGTTTTACTTTCAGTCATTTCAGCACCAAAGCGAGCAGTTCTCAACAACTGTAAAAGCATACATTTCAAACAAGCCCTTCACAAACAAACTGCAAGATCTCACAGAAGCCTCTCTATATGCTGTACTTAGTTCGATATTATTGTTCTTACAACTTTTTTCCTTTAATTTCTTTTTTTTTAAAAAAAAAAAAGTTACCTTTGCTCTTGAAGTAACCTTCCATTCCTACACATTCTCTGACCATCATTCACCTTCCTATAATAATAAAGAGGGGATTTATGCCTAATGTGCTGAAATCACTGTATTAATTTATTTTCAGTACAGAGTATAAAAAAATAAATAAATAAAAAGAAAGGTGATTTTTGCTTTTTTATTACAAGAATATCTTTTTATTTTGCTTCTTTCTTACTCAGTTCACATATGACTTTGTTGTCACAGACTCTGGGATTGTGGCAGCATGTTTAAAAATGTCTTCTAAATAAGTTAAAATCATGACACACAGCAAATTGAAATGAAGCATTGAATCACATCTCTCATAGGAATAAATCTGCAAAATTCTTTCAAGTCATTTTTTTTACACAGATCTACTGAGAAAGTGGTGGTGGAAAGGGGTTAATCGCCTTTTGCATCATTCTTCCCCTCTCCCGTTACACTCCTGTCATCTTATCACCTCCTTTTGAGTTGTAAGACTTAAAGTCAGAAATATTTTCAGGAAGTTTTCATAATGCTGATGACACTTCAAATGGGTTAGAGGGGACAGAGAGAGAGAGATTAACTAAGTAACTATATTTGTATGCGTGAGCTCAAAAAGCAATTAACTGCTGTAACAGGAGACCCAACAGATTGGTGCTTACCGAGAGTATATATGACTAATGCTGTGTGACTGTATCAAGATGAGCAGTTTGCCCACTAGAGAAGGTAACACATTACTATGTAAAAAGTAATTCACTTTGAACTCACATTTTTAAGCTTGCAGCTGCTCTCAACATTTTTTTTTTGAGCTTTATGCTTCCTTTTTTCCGTAATTATTTTTGACAACTCCACCCCTCCTACTCAGCCCAGTGAAAAGCAATGTGGTGGAAAAAGCATTGTACTTGCACAACGAAAATGGGTAGTTGTGTATTTTCATGCCTGCCTAACCCTTCTTCCTTTCCTACTCTCCAGAAAGCCCCAGACTCAAAATATATTAAAGGACAAAAGCAGAATGTCCACTCTTCTAGAAATGAACAACAAAACTCCTATTAATTCCAGTGACAGCAGTGTCTGACTTGATATTAAAGCAATTCTCTCCTCCTACTCCCCGGCCCCCCAGTTTCTCCCTGGTGTAAAATAACCATCCCAGACAGATCCAGCTGACAGTTCTCTAGCAGTTACTTTGGACTGCAGGACTGGCTAAAAGCAGTATTACTTTCCATGCGGTCCAAGACAGGCCACATCCCTGCCTAGTTCACAACAATATTCATTCCAAAGCTGCAGTGGTATCTGATACTGTGGTAACACTGAGAAATCACTGAGACTTTGTCGCTGTAGGTTTCCTGAAGGCTGGACCTTCGGACCTTGGGGAGGAGGGAGATGGATAGTAAGTGAACCCCTTCAAGGCTACACAGCTCAGAGGCAACACAAATAAATTAAACATCTTTCATCACCCTCCTGAGAGGACCCTCTTACCTGTGACTGAAATCACATATTTTATATCTGCTTTACATTACTTTCCTGAGAGACATCCTTGGAAGACAGATCCATGACTTCCTACCGAGACAAGGCTGGAGGAAATAACACAACCCCTCTCCCTCTGCTTCTCTTTCAGTAATACTAACAAGTATTTTGAAGTCTCCAATTCCAGCAGATGAAAGACACTTGAGGCAAAGCTTTAGCTACTGATTATTAGGTTTCCCTCTCTCTCACACAGATCATAGGTTTCTCGCCTACTTAATTGTCTTTAAAAAAAAATATTACAGGAAAACTGCTGCAGAAATCTGACATATATTAAGGGAGTGCAGGAATTGATAAACAACACAAAGAATAAAGATCGACTGCTTTGAGAACAACTGATGAGATCATTCACTTATGAAATAACAGGCTTGATAGCAAGGATCAGGTGTCCCTGAACTAGCTCCTGAAGTGTAACCATACCATGTAATTAATATCGGCCCTCAGAGAGGCTAACATTTCTGTTCAAGTCGTGTTTCCTTCTGCTATCAGTGAATTTTTCTGCAGGCTCAAGGCACAGCAGAGCAGAACAACAAGGAGTGTGGTGCTGTTACTATAGAGGCTGCATTGTCTGCAGAAGCACACTGCTAGCTGGTAGTGGAAGAGGCAACAAAGAGACTGATGGAGGGTCACTTGGAAATAAAAAGAAATAAAATAAAATAAAAATGCCAGAGCTGTAGCACTGGATATGCTAGCTATTACAACTTGGCTCAGGAAACAGAGAACTTTCCAGGGCCATTTCCAGCCTTTGCAGGAGACTGTGCTCTCTCTTGAACACAGAACAGACTTGGCTGAGTGGGCTTGCTGTACCCTGTCACACTATTCATGGCAATTGTGCCTGTTTTATCCTCTGCTTTTCTGAAGGGAAGGGTAAAAAGAAGTGTCCCCAACAGTTCTTCCAAAATATAGAAAATGCTAACCAAAACCAGCAAAAATAATTAAAACCTAAGGCCAGCTTAAAAGACATGTTGGAAGTCATACAGCTGCAGTCTTCAAAGGCTTGCTTTTTTCTGGAGAGGGGTGGAGAAGAGAGCTTTGATTTAAACACTACCACCACCACCACAATGGATCATTTGATCTTTTGGTTCCTCCTGTTTTATTTTAATTAATGTTTCTAAGTACTGATTTAAAGTCAATCCAGCCTTATTAAAGGTTCATTGCAGGATTAAGAGAGATTTGAAACCAAGCCCAATACAGTCAGCAGAGACAAGTTCAAAATGGCTACTCAGTAAATAAAAAACATATCACGCTGGTAGTGTTTTGAACGACCAGCCAATAAAATCAAGCAACATTTCTAAACGCTGTGGTGAGTTTTTTTTTTTCCCCTGGCAATGAAAATCTTTTAAACTCTTTTGTGCCACTTGTGAAACATTACTTTTCTTTTTTTTTTTTTTGTAGAACATGAAATATGCAGTCATTACCCGTGCTAAATGCAATATATATTAGCAACCTCATACAATTTGATCCCATTCTTTTGCCAGGTTTGCAGGCTCAGAAACAGCAAGATTTCCTAGCTGGAGGTGGTGCCAATGCTCTAACGTACTTTAGACTATGTTCGTCTTACAAGTAGTACGTACAGGACACAGAAGGAGCAAGGTTTGTGAAGACAATGAGCTTGTTTTAGATTTTGCAGAGGCAATAGGCTTTCTAGCTCTTCCAGAGGTTGCATCCAGTTGAAAACCTGTCTGGGTGGTATTAGGACCATGTCGAGGAACTTATTAGTATTTCATAAGGATTAGGCAGATCTTTATGAAAAAACCTATGTTTCACTTGCCTTATTGCCACCTCAGATAAGATAGCATGTCACAGGCATCAAAAAATGTCTCCTCCCTTCCAGAGAGAATTTTATACAAGTCATACAAGCTGAACCCCTCAGACCATATCTATACTACTGCCTCTGTTCAGTGCTTCTGGCTTCTGCAGGCTTTGGAGAAGAGGACACAGAGGCATGGTAATACTTCACATGACACCTTGGAAAGCACCATTCCTCATTCCCTCTTGCAGAAACCTTTCCACAGCTAATGCAGTGGGTAGGTGGGAAAAGTGAAGCCGTCCTGTGAAAAATCTGGGTCTAGCTGTGAGGGAGCCCTAGTATTAGCAGGAAAGAGTGTGTGGCAGAACCGTGTGGGCACTGGCACTGCTATCAGCAGGTCCAGGATCAGCCGGTACGGTTCATCATTCTTCCACTTCATTCAGCGCAGCTCATCCCCTCTAGTTCAAATGGAGAACAATTCACAGCTGTGGATATACTACCCTAATTCACTCTCTCCCCTGTGAGTGTGTCTACAGAGGGTATCGGGGGACCTCCATTGCATTAGCATTGCCACTAAAGCAAGTCAGTACTTACAGAAATGCATTTCAATTCTGACTCCTGCAGACATGCTTTGGTTACTTTCGTCCACTTAATGAGAAAATAATGTAAGGCCCAGCTGGTGTAAGTCAGCACGGAAGCAAAGAGCCTAAGGAAACAGTGCCAATTTACCTCAGTGAGGATCTGGCCCAAGGGATTCATAATGGATGGAGATGTCTAGTCAAGTAGAGGTTAGAACAGCTCAAAATGTCTGCATTTATCCTCCACTTTCATAGTTCAGACAGCTTCTGCCAAATGGTATGAGCAGCTGGACATCTCTTTCAAATCCATATTTAATTCCCTAAAGCTGCATTGAAATGAAGAATCCTGCCCACAGAACAGATCAATATCTTACACTGCTTTAACTTCAGATCATATTGACCAAGGAAAATGCTGCTGTAGCTTAAGAAGAAATTAAATAATTAAAGTTACAGAGCATCTAGGCTGAGGAAACGAAGAAAATAAGCATTTTAAAACATTGTCTTAGTTTATTGCCTTTGATGTAAGCAAATTTATACTCAATTATGACACCTTTTTTATTCAATGCAGGGGTGAGTAGTAGAAAAAAATAATAATTACAGTCTGAGAACTGAAAGAATTGAGCAAATTAAATGAAAAAATTGTGAGTTGTCATTCATGATACTGTCATCGATAGAGATACTATGACTAAGTCAAATTATTTGGATCTAGATCATATCATTATTAACATGAATCTCTTTACTCTAATTTTCTCTTTCACCACAGAAACATACAGATTTCAAATCAGTGAATAACCCTACCTAATGATGGAAGATAAAGGTCATTTAAATTCTCATTGAAACTTACTTCTTCACTTTCTTAATCTAAGCAGAAGAAAGTTCTCTTCAACATTGTTTGGTGCTAAAAATTTAATCAAATATAGCTGAAATACACATGAGTATAGGGAATGGAATATAGGAAGGAATAAAAATGCCAGGTGGTTTTGTTGATTTTGTTGGGACAATTTAAACTGTATGAGAGTACCTTGCATTATTGGATGGGACAGAATCAACATAAATGTAGGATCTTGGATTATACTTATAGCATCTAGTCTTAAGAATCTGTTTTGAGGCTATCAAGTTGATTTTTCACTCTTGTTAAAAAAAGGCATTGTAAAGGCACGCCTTGCTCGGTTTTGTCTACATCCTTGATCAAAAGTAACCTGAAACCCTCAGCATTCACAAGAGTAGATAAAAGAAACCTGGTTTAGAATATAGATATTAATACAAATTTGCTAGCACTGAATACAACTTTCCATGAAACAGAAATACTATCTTTACTAATATGTCACATTTTAAAATTAACATCTCCACATCTTTTTAATTAACCTTGAAAGTCTAAATCAGAGTAAGAAATTTGGCCCCTTAGCCACAGTGGTGCAAGCCTGAGTCTATAAAAAAAAATTCTGTTTTATTTTATGGATAGATCAAACCCTAAAACCCCAAATAACCCAACAAGCTTAAGATAAGATTATAGGAATCTCACTTTCTCTCTTTGGCCCTTTTAAAACTTGAAAGTGGCATCTCTCCTCTTAAAACAAAAAAAAAGAAGTAGTTAATCTCTAGAAATAAACATTGGAAAATACTTTTTCAGAGAAAGAGGTTCAGTTTCTCAATCTGACACAAACACTCATATAGTTTCTGCAATGAAACAATTGTCATTTTGAAACCCTACTAGTAAATAGACTGCAGGTGTTTTCTGTTAAGAAATAACTCTTACCAAAACATATATATTATATTGAGTACACCTACCTTATATAGAGCACACATTAGATCAAATAAGTGCCTGGTTGTGTCTTTCAGAACTTGTATTTGTCTGCTATGCAAAGGATTCCCAGGACTGCCAGTGCTGGTGAGGTTTTAAAAGGTAAAACTGCCTAAGCATCAGGGAATGAGAAGTCAGATTACCTTCTTGACAAAACTTCAAGGACGATGTGCAAGCTCTGTTCCAAATTAAAGTTCAGAAGAATCCCATAATCAAACAAACTGAATATAAGTGATATCCAAGGAGAGTGCAACAGTAGGCTACTTTTCAGGGACAGAAACAAAGATAGAATGGGAAATAATATAGTCAACCTTCACAGGTAAAAATGCAAAGACAGGAAGTGAAAGGTATGGAATCAAGTGTGTTAGAACAAGGTAAAGAGGAGTGGTGTAATTTAGTAATTAATTGTATAAGTAAAAGAGTCATAGACTTTCTGCCCCAGACAAACCAACCAGCTGTCCCTCTGAAGGTTTCCTTCACAATTTAGAAAATCCTTGCACGAGAACTGGCAGGTCCTTATCAAAAGTCAAAACAGTATATATTTTTGTAGTTATACACCTCAACCTCCCAAAGGTCGTGGGACGGTAACTCAAATGATATTTGTGAAGTATCCAGAAATGTTATTATCAGCAGCAGAGCCCACACAGAAATTATTAATTATTTACTCAGAACAGGCTTGGCTCTGATTGTACAGAAACAAAGGGAATTGAACACTGAAGGCTCGTGATAAAGGGGAAAAAAAAAATGGTCCTTTCCTCACCATCTACTGTACTGAGGCAGAAATCAGAGGGGGGATATATTAAGTGATAAAATTAAATCAAATTTATGGTATATTTTATATGTGCAGGGATGAAGTCTGGACTGAACAGAGACTTTGTTCTTCAATTTTCTTACTTCCAAATTAGTTGTATTTTGCAAATATGGCTTTGTATGCAATACAAATAATACATACAAGATAAGATAATACATTGCAAATTACAAGATAATACAATTGCAAATGCACCTCCCACCTGATCTAGTGGAAGGTGTCCCTGCCCATTGCAGGGAGGCTGGAACTTAATGATCTTTAAGGTTTTCCAACCCAAACCATTCTATAATTCTATGAAATTCAATGAATTACTAATGGGATATGATGTATTTCACAGCCCAAGTTGTCAGCTAGTAGTACAAAATTCACAGACACCCTTTTGCAGGCAAGTCCTACAAGTACCATTTTCATGAATTTCTGTATTTGCATAATTAAGACTAAATGCAACGAATCATTTGATAATCTCAAGAATGATACAAGAGCTCAATGAAAACTAGAAACAGCAAGAAAATGTCTGTGTCTGAGGGAGAAAATAGGGGAGAACACTGTGTGGAAGGGATAAAAAGCAAGCAAGCAAATGAGAAAGTTGATTGTTTTTCCATTCCTCTTTGCCAGTTGCATGCTAGCCCTAATGAGAACCACAGCTAAGTAGCCCTGCCAGCCCTCCAGGTTGGAGATGGGTATGATGACAAGGCAAGTGAGGAGGCAAGCACGACTGCTGCTGCTGTTACATCTGTTCTAAAAAGTGACATCAGCCTCCCCTCAGAGCTAACTAACCAGGCAAATTTTGCAACTGTTAACAGGACATACTTGCTACTAATGAACACGAGGTGGCCAGAAGAATCACACCAAAATCTATCCAGTCTAACAGTGTGATTGTTATTACTTTTATCCCTTAAGCTCTTGTTCTCCATGCCTCTCAATAGAGTTTTATTGTTTGTAGGTTAAGTCCAGGCCATTAAAAAGGGTAGAAAACACCAACTTTGAGCACAGATTTATTATATTCCAAAAATATTAAAAGATTAAATACCTTTGGCTTTTATAAAAGATATCAAACCATAACAATGAGGACAAAAAGTGGAAAATGAATGCCTGCAATTGGGAGTCCCCAGCTCAGTATGCCTGTCACTGTGTTATGCCATAACAAAGAAATCAGCAAACTGAAAATTCCCCCTGCTGTGCACAAATGAAGCCAGAAATGACTGTCACTGCTGCTTGTACAGACATCAACATCCATGTGATGCTTCACAAACTGGGTATCTTTTGAAGTCCTGGACTACAGAGCCCGAGCAGCATAATCTGATGATTCAGCAGCACACTCAAGCACAAGCTAGTTTCACTTCCATTCTGAGGTGAACACTGTTAAAAGATTTTTTATAACCACTGGAGGATCTGAGGTAGCCAGGGGGAGAAATAAGAATTTCTTTGAAGTTCCAGACTGAATGCCACTCACTGATTTAGTGGAAACGACAGTAAGGAAATTACCATTTTTATTATACTTTTTCCCCCACCAGTCATTCACGTTTTACCCACTGCATTTTAGAGGCAGAATGCTGCCTTTCTGACCAACAATTCTACAACATCTTCATCTGTACATTTGTGTGAACAACCATTATTGATATAGCTGCAAAATATCACTGTCTCTTCTTATGATGTAATTAGGCATCAGGCATGATAAGCTTATTATTAAACAAAATTTATTCTCTTCCAACATGGCTGCTGCAAGTAATATCATTCAGCTTTCATTTTATTTGACTGTATAAAGTGCAACTGCAAGCTTTATGTTTTGTATAGAATGCATAAAAGGTTAAACACAAAATTTAGACTATTGAGCAGAAACTTGTATTGCAACATCAGCCACTATGTGATTTAGTGTCAAGCCATAATCTGGATAAGAAATTTTGAAGACTTTTTCCTTGACCTAATTAGAAAGTAGGCAGTTTTCATCAGTTTACAGGATTTGTACCCAAATGAATCTCACACAGAAGCAAAGGATTGGCTGATTGTGGAGACAAATGGAGAGACCAACACTTTTTGTAAGCTCATCAGAGAATGTGTCTTAAGTAAGGGACAGCAGAAGAACACAGAAGATAATGGAACAAACCAACAAAGTAACTAGTAAGAAATGACCAGGATTAAGCTGATATTTGCTCCAAATCTCTCTTTTATTAGCCTTTGCATAGGAAACTACAGACTTCTGGCTATGTCTATATTTGTGCTGGGAAAACTAATAGAAACTATAATAAAAAGTGAATTAGGGGACATGTGGATAAAGATTATATCTTTGGGAAAAAAATACCAGGAATCAGGAGTTTTTACATGTTCCTGCCTGGTAACTCGTGGGAGTTCTTCTCAGGGTCAATAAGTATATTCAGCTGATATAAATTTCCTGGTTTTCCAAAGGTGTTTTTTTTTTTAAAAAACGTACCCTCCGGTTCCTTTTCAGGAATCTAATTATTCATGGCATTGCACAGTGAATACTTGGTTAAAAGTTAAGAAAGAGAAAGCAGGGTGAAAACAGAACCGAACAAGATCAAGAAAAATCTGGTTTGAGGACCATGTTCTGCTCAATACAATGATGATGAACCTGAACATGAGCAGCTAGTTGAGAATGTCTGCAATGATAAAAACAGATAATCAGTAGGAACATGAGAGAAGGGTAGTGAATAATTGCAGAGGTGCTTTGCACACTGTACAATAAAAAGGCAGATGAAGTTCAGTAGAGATTACTGTAAAGAAATACACAAGGCGAAAAACAATTCTAAATTCATATATAAAATCATGAACACTGAGCTGATCACTAGCACTCAGCAGAAAGACCATGGGGCTACAATAGATGAAGTGTTAATGATTAATAGCAATTGAAATTGAGAACAAAACAGAAAATATCCTTATGCTACCATAAGGAATCAGGCTTCCCTACTCTCAAACTATGTAATTCTGTCTCTCCATTTAAAAAAAGACACAGCAGAGCTGGAATAAAGGCATTGAAAAGGACAATTAGAAGTGTGAAACAGCTTCAATGGAGCTGATGACCAAGTGGTGTAAGATTCTCATTTGGCTTAAAGGGGATCTTGGGGAATTAAGACAAGAGTCTCTAAAACCAAAGGCAAGAGGGAGAAGGCACATAGAGATCACCCATTCATCTTCTCTTTTAATTTAAATGAACCAAATGTCATTGAAAAGCCTTGAAGGAGCAGGCTTCAAAAGGGAGGTGAACTTAGGTGGTGTTAACAAGTGGAACTCCTAAACAGATAATCTTGTGGTCCAAAAGTTTACCTGGTTTGAAGAGAATATTAGTCAAGTTCGTGCAAGGGAAATCCCTCACGAACCATCATCTGTCCAAAAATTGCCTCTAACTCATGTTTTTTCCAGCATATCCTTTCCCCACCTCTCAGCCAACCTGGAAATTGTTAATATGCAGATTTGTCTGAGAGGTCCTTCCAGAGACCAGCACCAGTAAAAAATGTCTTTGGTGAGCAGGAAGAGAGCAGAGAAATTTGTATATATAATATACTAGGACTGAGGTAAGGCAATTAGAAATCAGGATTTATGATAAAATAAATTGAAAAAAAATGAATGAGCTCTGGGGATACTATAATTTTGTATGAGATCGGGGGGAGATCAGACAAATCCCTGGAGAGATATCACTATATGCTTATCCTGTCCTTATATTCTTTGCAGTAGACATCTATTAGTGGTTATAGCAAGCTGAGCAAGAGGCAACTTTGGTCTGACCTGCTACCGGTATTTTGTTTGATCTTGCCTCTGCTTTTATGGCATCATGCAAACAGGCAGTGTCAGGGCTTAAAGCGCATCTCCTTGCTCCTGGGAATTTGGCTGCCTGGGCTCAGGGCCAGCTTAGAGGGAGCACAGCTGCTGACTTTGAAAACTGCTGTGAAGAAAACCATAAGAAGCCTCAGCAGACACTGCCCCTCCTTCCACTGGGAGCTGCTTTTAGCTGTGACTGTCCCCCTTGGCCTCTGCCTGAGCTTTGTTGTAGCTGTGTTATAACCATGGTCGCACCTGGTGCCACCTACCCCATTGATCAGGACCCCTGACGCATAGAGCACACCCCAGGACCTGTCTGGTCACTGTGGCTTAATCTGGTGATCACTTGCCCTCACCTGTTCCTTGTCCTCAGCCCCAAACATGCTCTGCTTCATTTGTTGGAGTGTGGTGAGGTTGCACTCAGCCAGGAATGGCACAGATCTGCAGCTTGTGGGCACTTCCCCTGGCTGGGTGCCGTCAGGCACCTGCCATGCCTTGTCCACGCTCCATGGCCCATACTGTACCCTGACACAAAGCAGCAGTGCAGGAGCTTCATCAGTTTCTCCTGCTAATATCCACCCTGGGTTGGAAAGACACATCCATAAACCCTGAAGAACCTGAACAGCTAGGATGCCTACAACAGCATCTTTTGTCTTTAAAAGAAAAAGTATCATAATTCAGAAGAGTTTCATTTATACAGAGATTTCTACTGTGAAATTCTATTGATTGCATAATAAAACATTTCCTTTGGGAATTGGCAGCTAAAATATATAAAACCCTCTATCACAGGAGCCTTCTGCCCAAAGTTAATATACAGGAAAAGTGTAAAAGAAGTCTAAATATGGGCTGCTCTCTTCTTCACTGTGCTTTTAGAACAATGTTGCCCATTCCTGTCTCTGTAAGAAGCACTGTGAAAAATAACTCAAACAGCTATAGTAGGATAGCAAAATTTCAAAGGCCTGGCTCTGAGCACAAGTGTAAAAGTACATTGAAAGCCAAGAAAAAAGAGGGAAAGGATAAAAAAGAAAAAGCCCTCAATCGACATTTTCTTTACTGTTTGGTTCGTTGCAGTAGATATTCCCCTAAAGAATACATTGCATTAAATTTTAAAGTACTACAGGTTTCAAAAGGTTTGATCCTTCATTCTGGTTTGTATACCTGTGGAGTTCATGTTTTTGATTCTTTCCATAGTCATGAAGATTAGAATTTTTTGATTTAGTTTTAATATGGGAATCATAACTCATTTAGTCAGATGATTCCAGGAACCGAGGCTTTAAAAGCAGAACATTAAATATTGAAAAATTAGCAATAAATAAAGAATTGGCAACAATTGCCACTGGAAGGACTTTTCTTTTTAGCTTTTAAAGTTTTACAGTTCTGAATCAATAAAGTTCAATGATGAAAACAGCAGACTTCTGTTACTGCCTCCCAAAACCCCTCCTCTTAAAACTAGAATTCTCACTCTTCAAAAAGAGCTACAGCTTTTATGCAGGATACCAGCTACATGTACATATACTTCACTTCTGATCAGATACTTCAGCTTTCTTACTTTCCCCACACTTTTTGCTTATTTACTTAATCATCTGTTACCTTACATAATGAAAACCGCTTTATCCAGAATGTAATGATACTTCTAATTTTATAAAGAATTAGGGTCACTGCTGTTCTGCTGAAGTTAATGTAAGTTTTGCTGATGATCTATTGATTTCATTGCCTGAAACAGTTAGGCTCCTTTTCTGCCTCCATAAAATATGTTGTTAACATTGATTCAATGAGTCTGGAGTTCATGTATTCACAGATTCTCAGATTTGACAGAATTGGAAGGGACCTCTACAGATCATCTAGTCCAACCCCCCTGCTAAAGCAGGATTGCCCAAAGCACATCACTCAGGACTGCATCCAGGAGGGTCTTGAAGATCTCCAGAGAAGGGGAGTCCATGACCTCCCTGGGCAGCCTGTTCCAGTGCTCTGTCNNTCCTCATATTTGAGTGGAACTTCCTATGTTCCAGCTTGAGCCCATTGCTCCTCGTCCTCTCACTGGAAACCACTGAAAAGAATCCGGGTCCATCATCCTTCAAACTACTTTTTAGGAACTTGTAAACATAGATAAGGTCTCCCCTCAGTTTTCTCTTCTTGAGGCTAAAGAGCCACAGATCTTTGAGCCTTTCCTCATAAGGGAGGTGCTCTAATCCCTAATCATCTTGGTTGCCCTGCGATGGATTCTCTCCAGTGGTTCCCTGTCCTCTTAAACTGGGAGGGCCCCAAACTGGACACAGTATTCCATTTGTGGCCTCACCAGTACAGAGTAGGTGGGGAGCTCAAGCAGATTTTTCCTTTACAGCCAAATTAAAATATTAATTCTGTGAAGTCAGGCCTACATATATTATAAAAATTAAGTTAAAATTAAAACCAAGACATGAACAGTTTCAACTTCACTTTTGTATTTAAGAAAAAAAAGAACAACTATTTGGAAGAGAATTGGAGGAAAAAACAAAGGATAGGCTTAATTTTAATATCTGTTAGGTTACATTAGAATAAATTTCACTTGAATTCTGTCAAAATCATAATAACATTTCAAGTAAAGCTTTCTGAAATGAATGTATGTATGTAATTATTATAAATTCCACAAAAAGAAAATCTAAGTTTTGTATCAGTGGACCTTGCTCTCCTTCAGGCATTATTGCAAACCAGAACTGAGACGTGTCTGGGCTCAGGAAAAGTTTCTGCTGATAACCCAGATGAGGAACACAGCTTTCTTTCCAGCTACATTTAGATGTGAGCTAACCTGCATCAGCAAATTTATGTCATGTTACTAGCTGATATTTTGGCTCCCTCCTTCATCCTGCCTCCTGAGTTGAAAGGAAAAAAATAGGCTCAACCTCTCATATGCATAACTGTGAAAGGTATTTAGCAACTAAGCTTACGTTGTCATCTCCCTGCAAGGAGAAATTCAGATACATAACTTCCCATTTACAATGCCAAACCCTAAACATTATGCCCTCCAATAGTATGTCTTTCTGTTAAACCACTTAGTAACAAGACAGAAGGTTTCTTTCCAAAGAAGCCCCGGAGCAGTTTGGCTAATTTACATAGGGGCTGATTTCTTCACATGTAACAGAAATACTATAGTAATCAATCCACTAAGGGAGAAAAATTAAATATTCCCCCAAGTACTCAACTTCTAAAGGATTCCGACAGTTTCTGAAGTTAATTACTGACAAGTTTAGATATGCTGGGAGATTCCAGGGCTGGTTTTATGCACTTTCCCTTGAACTTCTCTCATCAGACTTTCTCACAGTTCTTCATAAATGAAGGCCGTGATTGTTTAGATTAAATCAGAATATTGTGTTTATGTCCATACAGTATAACACTAAACATAAGCAAAGTCACATGAAAATTCTTGATATGAGAAAAGAAGACAGATCTCCAATATAAATCCATTGTATCACAGAGGACATAATTTCTCTTAAAATTCAGTAACAATATTGCTATTTAGCTCCAAACAAACTACTGCAACGTAAAAGAACATAGAAGTTTATTCTCTGCAGCAAGTGACCCCTGATACTTTCCACCGAGTAGTCGGACAACTTAATGTGGTACAAACAGATCCAATGCTAGCCCAAAAGTCAAAGTCTCTACTCGGGCTCAGCTGAACACAGCAGAGAACACTGAAAAATCATGCACAAAGTTAGCTATATCAGTTCATGCATTTTCCATGAAATAGAAAACCTTCAACTGGGGAATGTTTGTGTGTACACAGAACCTCTGAATTTGAAATCGGTGTTCCCAGCTACACAGAGTTGATGGACAGGCTGTTTCCCTTTTAGTCTCAACCTTTCTCAGCAGCTCCTGGCTTTTGAGCACTGTAGCCTGAAGTCAAATAAATTGTTCAAAGAAAATGTAGCTGCACATTCATGTTCAGCTACAAAGGTCACATGCTCGGGATGCAGAGATCCAAGGAAAAGGCTGAACAAGATGTTGGTGGTTAGAAGCAAAGTTTTTGGCAATATTTTGCCTTTAAGTACATGTCAGAATAGTCTCAGTAGAGACACTTGTCTTTTTTTATTATTAAAAATGCTTCTTAATGAAACACCCGACATGTCTTAAAATGAAAAAGTAAGACTAATAAAAACTTACATTTCACAGACAAAACTGAACATTTCTCTCAACTATTCCCAATGTATTTATAGAGCAGTCATCTTTTTTTTCTTTTCCTTATATTTAAGTAAAAATGCTGAGCAGAGAAAGATCACAACTAAACAAATAGTCTGCAACAATCCAAGAATGACTTTCTGATCCCTTCTTAATTAGTCCTTCCACACCTACTACAACTGTGATCAATGCACCACCAGTAATGACATTTATGATAACAGTTTAGTATCATATTTTATGATTTGAAACTCCAAGAAGTTTCACTGAAACTCAGGAAAGTCGTGTTTATCCTAAATACTGGTTAACTTGCTCTGACTGGTTAATAAATTTTCAGTAATCACATTATTAGCTGGGAGATACCGAAAATACTAGGAGTAAGTGTAACTATTGATGTAGCTTAAAAATAAGAGGATTTAAAGGTATTACTATTTGTTAATGCCTCTAGTTGCTTTTTCATGGTAATGGACAAGAGGTCTAAGTGTATGTCTTTCAATGTCATTTAACAGGGATTGAACCAAACCTTAATTAAATAGGCACTTTGAAGAACCTATCAAGCATGCAGACACACACCCCAAAAGAATCTGAAACAGTATTTTAAGGTATTTTTAAAAGATACTTGGCATGGGGTTATTATATTTTTTGTCACAAGAGTGAAACTTTAATTCTTTGCAGTACCTACATTCCCATGGATTCATAAGAATTCAGATGTCATTGCTGAACCTCCAAAGACCTACATTTTCAACCTATTACACTACATCTTATCTTTGATCCATAAATAAGTCCCATGGATCTGTTTGGAAGCACTGGAAGCACGTTTGTGTGTGTAAGCATGTTTTGGATTTAATGAGCAGTTAATAACTGAGTGACGTTGACACTTCAACACAATTTATAAACTGTCATTTGGGAACATGCATGCACTGTAGAGGCAGTTCTGCACTGTTATTTAAAATAAAAGTAAACAGCTATCATATGTACTTCGCCATATAAAAATCTTTATTTGACAGCCTTACTTAATGTTGTGTAAAAACATCATAGTTAGAAAATAACATGCAGCACAGAGCTACTCTGCAGAGGCAGCTACTTTCAGGAGCTAACTTTAGATGCAGAAGGAAAATCTGTCAGCTAGAGCTTACCTTGCATAAGAACTCATTCTCTGTTGCCTAGAAATGAAGGGGGTTTTTTAGGTTCCAGATTTTTGGTGAACTGCCTTCAGCATGAAGACTTGAGAGAAAAGAGTAGAATCACATTTCATGTAAAACCCTTATTTCACCACTAGCTCACTATCTGGGTCCTCAGATACATCCTAAGATATTATGTTTAATATTTTAACACCATTAAAATTCAAGCAGTATATGGCATGACCTCTATTCGCTGTGCTGTGCTGATGTGGGACAAAAGGTAGCATGTTCTGCTCGCAGACGTACATCATACCCATTCCTTGGCTAGGCCTGGGGCTACCTGGTGCCCTTTTTAAAAAGGGGCATTAAGCAGGTGGTATCAATGTGAGGTTGGAGGCAGATCAAAGGATGAAATACATTAATTTTAAATAGAGGAGGTGTAAAATCAAGGGAAATGGAGTTGATACACATCACTGAGGTGGAAGGAGACGGATACTAAAGGAGAAAAAAGCCATCTGTTAAAGTTAAGAACTGGGGAATGGGAGGGAAAAATACTATACAGATGGAAAAATGCACATATGTAGGAGTTAACAAAAGGATTAGAAATATGGAACTGGAGAAGTATTTCCGACTGGGGAGAGATGGGCAGGATTTTACTCTAATTCAGAGAAACATAGTTATATTCTCTTTTCCCTTTTTTCAACCCTGCAATAAAACAAACCACTAGACATTTGCATTGTACTCATATGTAAACGGAGAAAACCCAAATGAAAAATAAGGGAACCGACAAGTATACAGTATAGAGGAAATCTAAATTACCATGGCTAGGTGGTTCAGCATACATAGGAAAGAAAAAGTAAGGTAAAATTGTTCCTTAAAAGAGTTTGGAACACAGCATGATCCCAGTTTTGAAATTACAACTAAGACACCTGATCCTAGTGTTATAACCTACACTCAGCAGCAATTTGCTTTAGAAGAGGTATTCACATGGACTGCTATAGTGGGAGAACTAGATAAAAACTGAGCAGAATCCCAGTGCAATGGGATTTTATTCTAAAACATCTATACCCAAGGGTACAGAAATATAAGAAAATAATAAAGGTGTTGGATGAAAGTGAGTTGGAACTCATCAGCAGGCATGTTATACAACAGACCTCAGTTAAAGAAACAGGAATGGGTATTTCCAAAGATTACAGAAAGAGAGGTGTTTGTACACACATCAACAGAAGGCTTTCTTGTACAAAACAAAAGCAAGAAACAGAGACAGGAAGGAAATCACAGGGAATAGATTGAGTTATAGCCAAAATGCAGTTTCAGATCCGTGTAAACGTCAAGGGACGGGACAGAAAAGGGGGAGGAGAGCTCACATGTAGCCTTAAAAATCAATTCTACAATCAAAAAAAATAAATGAGGAAAGGGAAAAAGAGAGAGGAAGGGGAAAGTACTTTGAACAAGGATGTTACTCCCAAAAGATACACTTTCCACCTGTAAAAATAAAACACAGAATGCTATAAGTGCCAGTAGGTAGGAATAACAAACTGCAAAAATTAGTTGAAAGAGCAAAAGTGTAATATATGGTAAACAAAACACAAGGCACAGGAAGAAGAGTGAAAAGTGTCAAGTGGAGAACACAATCCCAGATGAAAATTTAGTACTCTGTATCCTTCAGTTCCCAGATGAAAATGGATGACCAAAATGTTAGGACAGAAGAGGAGGAGGAGATGCTAACAAATACTCTTTCTGTCATTTTCAGTTAAGGTAATGAAGACTGAAGAAAATTAAATGACTGCCAAAGACTTGCAATTAATGCAAGAAAAATAATTCTTTCTAAAGGACATAAATAATATTGGAAGGAAGCAGATTGTGTGAAGCTTCTCAGATGTCAGAGAGTGCAGCAGATTCATGAATTTCCTGCCTTCCTTTTTATCATTGCTTACACAGTACTATTTCAAAGCTTTGCTGACTAACTCTTCCAGTCCTGCAACTCTTTTGGATACAGAATTTGTCAGATACCAGAAAAAAAAAAAAAAAAAAAAAAAAAGCCCCACAAACAAACAAAGAAAAACAGACAAAAACCAAATAAACAAGAAAAAACAGCCTCAAAAATAATAACACCATCACCCATAATAAACTTGGTTTGTTTTCATGATCATAACAATGAAACATTTCTACAAGGTGAGAGAAGGCCAAATCAGTAACTATAAAGTGAACATTTATCCCCTGGCCGTGGTGGCTATGGTGCTTCCCTCAATAAACAAACACAGATATAGACATTTGTACAAGATTGTGCTATGCATCTTGCACAGAAACATCATCCAGTGCAAATCCTGTGGAGTGCTTGCACGGGCGTGCTATGCTCACATTCTGATTCTGTATCCTTGTCCAATATATAGCTGCTGGCATGGTGGAGCAAAATCTAAATAAAGAAAAGTTAAAGGGGAAATACTAGAAATAAAATTTTAAATGGAGGCAGAAGACCTCTTGTAGCAGATCTGCCTTTTAAACTTCCATTCAGTGTTCAGCTTTTAGCCCTGGTCAGAAGGCAAAGCACACTGAAAAATACTTCTCAGCCTCATTCATACTATAATCAGCACATATCTTCATGAAGAATATAAGGCAAATTTACGTTACTCATCAGTAACCATGGTTGATATCAGAACCAGCCTATACAACTCTTTTTGAAGTCTAATTAAATCAAGACAAAGGATTTTGACAATGAACTCTTTATAAACAGGGAATGTTAAGCCATTGACTCAGTATGGGTTCATCCTTCTTACATAGGAATACGTATGCTATAACATTTTTCCCCTAATTCTCATTTCATTGACTGATTGAAATCGTTACCTTGTAGTGATCCACTACTGTAGATTTCCAAAAAGTAAAGAAAGGTTAAGAAAAATAGGGTGGCAGTTTTCACACCACCTTCAGAACTGATAAAGGAGGTTGCCAACATGAGGTGTACATTTGGACTATGTACCCATCTGACCTAAACAAGGAGCTCCTTCTGACAGCTGGGAGAAAGTCTGTCAAGAAGCTGAAACCTGTCCTTTTCAATGCATTTGGGTCTTAAGTAAGTGGAACACACGTTATATTTTCTTGAATAGAAATTTGAATGTATGCTCTTTTCTTTACAAGTTTAGACATATAAATTGCCCAAAATCTAAGAACCCAGTAGATGATTAAACCAAGTTTTGAGACTTCCAAGAAAAAAACTAATGGCAAGAATAATCTTAAGTGTTTTCTTATTTTTCTCCCTGAAATGACAATAGTTAGAATTTTGGAGCTTTTTAACCTTAAATTCCCTTTAGTTTTTGATTGACACTCTGCTTATATGCGCATTGTTGAAAATTCAGATTGAAACCTGTGAAGAAAACTGTACATACTCTTACCTTTACTTTTGAAAGAATTAGAGGGTGTTAAAAAGGAACTGCTCAGAAAATCCTACTGTGAAGCTCAGATGGCACGTGGGCATGTTCACAAGCCTGGTTGCTTACATAGATTTCCTCAGTGAAGAAATCAAAATAAGCCTCAGCATAGGTTTCCTATCATGATGCATTTCTAGGTTTCAGGAAGGCTGACAGGCACCACTGGAATGGCTGCATTGCAGACATAAGCCATGCCCAGTAAAGGTCCAAGTCTGGCCATTTTTAATGTAAAAGATAAAAGGATGCAATCCTTTCCTAGAAAAAGAAGTACAAGCTCTGCAAAGAATAATTGACCTTAGAAGCCTACAAGTGAGCTATGGAACCACTCACTGTCAAGTTTAATTACAGGTGGAATGAACTGTATGTGATGGAAAAGAGGAGTTTAATTTTCTGCTGCCTTTTCCTTCATACAGGCACCAACAGATGGTATCAGAATATAATGAGGTGGCTTTCTACACTTGGGGTTTTTTGCCAGTAAGAGGTAATATGTAATTATACAAAGTGGAGAACAAACATGGGCTAGAAATGGGGGGAATCAGGATTTCCCACTCTAAATAAAAAAAATCTCTCAAATCCTCTACAAGCACATACAAAATTTCAGATAAAGACACTCTGAAAAGTTCTTTTCCCAGAAAGGGGAAAGCTACTAGCATCAAGTGAAAGGTTGAATGATGTCTCCTCATGAAACTGCTCCTTTCACACCACCTTCCTTGCTCTACTCAATCTTCAGCAAGAGAAAGAATGTATTAAGCTTTCACTAACACCTCTGATGAAGTATGCTCCTTCACCTGTCAGTGTCTTATTCTGATTTATTTTAGCTGACTTTGCTGTCCCAATAAGGGTTTGTCCAATGTCTAATAACTGTAGGACCTATGAAATTCTGTTGATGACTGAAAAGGATAAATGATCTTTCCTAAATCTTACATAAAACCAAAAATATTGTCAACGATTCGTCTCTCTCTGAGCATAATTTATTATGCAGAACTGAAAATTAAAAAGAACATTGAGGGTACTATTTTGTCCTTAATAGCAATTGAGCATCTGCAGAAAAAGGCAACCTACTATGGGAAAGTAAGGATCACAGGACTTCAGTCTCTTTTTCATCTCTGTCTGACATGTTCCAAGTCATATGGCTTTATAAATTCTTACTGATTTCCATCAACATGTCTCTTTGATGTTTAAAGTCTCAGCTGGAGTCACATTTGTAAGCCAACAGCTCCTTTCAAAATATTTATGTCCTTTGACTCAAAGTTCAAAACAGGGCAAGATTCTTTTTGTATAATGGCTTAGAGCAAGCACAGTATTTCTGTTACACCAGTTCGAGGAACAAGCATGACGTGTATTTTAAGACGCTTATACCTCATGTAACTTTTGGCACTGGTGTCAAAGAATTATAACCTTTTAGTAAAGGAGAACAACGTGCTCAGTGCTTCTCACATTAGGCCAGGTTTTACTGTACTGAAACCAACTTCAGTGGCCTATAAGTTTTCCATGAGGAGAATCAATCTATAGCACTAAAAATGGAAATTGTGCACACAGCTTACTGTGGCTCCAATCCGCATATAAAATACCTGTGAAAAAAAATGCCGTGGAATGTGACAGTGATTAAGTCAATAGGGTCGATTAGACATTTATCTTAAAGAATTTAATAAACAATGGTATCCTTTCTCCAGAATTTTTTAAGTGATATGTACTTATCTAGAAGGAAATCAAATGATGAATTTCAGTTTATAGAGCTCTGTGTGGAGTATGGATTTTATGTATATCACCACAGATTTTGTTTTGCAAGACTTTTAGATATATGGTTCCAGTGCCCTTCTGCTTCCTAGGTATTCTTGGCAAGATGCTGAAGCCCCTCTCAGGATGTCAGTTCTTTGGCTAGATGATCCAGAGAGAGGGTGTGAGACAGATAGAGAGGAGGAGCAGTTCTTTCACTTCTCTCCAATTTGTTTAGCTCATTCTATCTGGGCTGGTGAGCTCCAGCCAGCTGCTTCAGAAGAGATGTCAATTGCCACATAGAAAGATACACCCCAAATCATTCCATAACTCATATTTCAGATACCCCTGTTCTCAAAGTAAGAGTCAAATAGAGGATTATATTAAACATAGGTGGCAGTTTCAGCCTCTCTGCAGCTGAGCCTGGCTGCTGCTGCTGCCTTCTCTTTCTCATTTGCATCTTCCCATCTGTTCTTGCTTCATTTCCTGCCACCCCACACAAATTATTACACTCCTTTCTCAGTCCTCCTCCATCTCTTTCCTTGTCCCATTACAGCTACTGTCACTGCCTTCACTTGTCCCTGCCTTTCCCAGGCTGTCACATTCCTTCCTCCTTACCCAGCTTCAGCCATCACAAGTTCCTCCCTTCCTTGTTCTGCCTTGCCTCTCCTCACCAGAAGCTGTGGCAGTGCCAGAATAGGCAGCATGACCACAAAGCTTCCTGAACCTGCTGAATTTATTACAAATCTGCCCCTTGCACAAACAGAGCAAAAAGCCTTACATGTTGTTACATTTCACTTTCATCTCTCATCGAGCATACATATAACCTTGGAAACAGTGATATAGATAGAAGATGTCTCATTTAAATGAGATTTTTTTTTTCTTTGTATTTCAGGTAATTATTCTTTCATGCATAAGACAATAAAAGAAATCTCTGTGCATTTTCTCAGCCCCAAGAATTTTGCAGAAAATTCTGGTGATTTTCTGGTTACACTATTTGAGGAACATGGGAAATTACCAAGGGAACTCCCACGGAAATTGTCTTTCAATATTTTCAACTTTGTATATTTGAGAACAGTGCACCACAGACAACAAAACTAATGGAATATGACTGCTTCAGAAAACACATGCCTCTCCTCTCTATATTATATCCATTAAACAGCAAGCAGAAAATGCCTATGACTTTTATGATGAACCATCAGAGAACATCATGACTTCTAAGGTGCCAGAGCAGCTCCAGATATACTGCAAAGACCACTTTACATTGACACTATCCACTACTTTTACAAGGGGTTGCCTTAGAGGACTGCCCAGGTGATTAAGGGATTACTTCACCAAACTAAGAGACAGTTTTTAACCACAGAGAAAACTAAACTGACAACTACAATTCTGTGGTTTACTTTAAAGCCTAATATATTTTATGTTTTCTATATCTTCTGCACCTTTTTTTTTAAATTTGAAAATGTAAAATCTTTAATGCAAAGCATAGGAAACTGTATTCTTATCAACAGGCTTTCCTTGTACCCATGTTTAACAAAAGAGGTACCATTTCTTTCTCAACTCAAACCTTGTCCCTTACGTCTACATACTTTCTTTCAACTGCAACAATCCACAGAGAAGTTCACCTTTCAGGCTCTGATTGTTCTTGTGCACCCTTGTTCCTAATGTTTCAAAAGTAATGGCATGACACTTTCTCAAACCCACTTAAGCCAATGGAGAATTTTGTCTGCAAGGTATTGTGGTAGAGGGGAATTTCATGAGGATGTTCAAGATCTACTTGACTTACATGTCTCTGTATCTTTTTCTATCAAAGCCAAGTCAAATTTGTGAGGAAAATTATCTGTAGAAAGGAGTTGTTATGTTGCAAATTAAACCTGCTTTAGTTCAGTTAAGCTTGTTGCTATCTTGCGAGTGATCAGATGAGAAAGTCCAGTGGATTGATGCTCTGTGGAACACGTTACAAAAATCCAGAGAAGAAATGTCTCTGCTTAAGAATTTTTTTTCCCTATCTATGATCTACGGTATTACCCCTGGTCTGCAGGGTCTAAAGATTATTAAGGAAAACTAATCAGTTTATCATCCAGGGGTCCACTCCATACCAGGATTTTTTCCTGCTCACTGGAAAAAGGTTGCAAATTACTGCTCTAGACCCCTTACAATCAGGTTTTCTCTGTGTGATTGCATTCTGACGGAACAACTACATAAAAGGATTTAACTATGTTTTTCACTAAAAGAAAGAGCAGCAACTTCAAGTGGCAGAGAAATCTTGCTTATCTGTACTGCCCTATATCTATGTGTCACTCTTCTTACCCATCTTTACCATTAGTAAACCCTGGCTTTGATGGGGCCTGACAAATCCACCTACATAGATCTCCAGCAAGTTTGCTGGGATTTCCCACAGCAAATCAGGAACTGAAAATGTATGTGATGTGTACAGCTGGTTTTATTTATAGGTTATGACTCCTCTGACTGACCAACCACACATTTGGGGATTTTGCTGTTATGGAAACTACTCAACTCACTTTGCTTTATACTAGGTGTCAAGGAAGTACACTGTGCTTGTAGAAAGAAGATGTCATAAGCATCTAGATTGAAAGTACAAAAACAGGTCTATTGTCATAGGGTAGCCTTGAATCAGACCCAAAAGAACTAGTTCTCCTACTTTGGCATATTGAGTTTTTTGTTTTAATTTCAAGTGGGGAAGAGGGCACTCACATGCATGACATAATTTGGCTATGTATGCCTAAAAAAGAATTTCTGGCTATTTACTTTCTATGCAGTCTTGCATAGGTTTATTTTTATGTCTGTGACATCTTTACTTACTGTTGGCTCTTTCTAAAAACAATAAACCCTTCCTGTGCTTTTGCAGATTATTGTAAGTAAACAAGTCTCCTTTTGGTTTTAAAATTACCTTCTGGACAAGGAACATTTGTCCTACATAACAGCCAGTAAATAAAAGAGGACGTTGACCAGAAGATACATCTGTATATAATATATTACAGCAAGTTTGCTGACTTCGTACTTAGTGACTTCTCTACTATTTTACAAGTGTGAGACATGAGCCATTAATTTCTATCTATTTGAGGAAAGGGTTGAAAAGAACAATTCTAATTCTGCTTCATTGAATATGGTGAGAAAAAAACTATTTCCTCTTCATCTTCCATTGTCCTTCCTGCCCAAGTGGAAGTGGATAGGCTTGTCCCAGTTTTTTCCATTTTGAAAAGCTGCAGGTTTTTGAGCAGGAAAAGAAGAGATATGAAGGTGGCTCTATGCTTAGAAGAGAGACAGAGTGTTATGAGACTTCTAGAGATCAGTTTTGTTGCTGGATGGGGCAAATCTGAAATTTCAGAGTGAAGGCAAAGCAGGTAGGTAACAAGCTGAGAGAGAAAAGCAGGCTGTTGATCTCCAGAAACAAATATCAGATAATTGACTCTGTGAAGCACATAAAGCAAATGCAAGATTGGTGTCACAGGTAACAGAGAGCCTGGATGACAAACAAGGTGCTCCCTGGCAAATTCCACGGGTTTGTGCTCAGTGGTTGTTAGCACAGATACAGACCAGAAGTGACAATGCAGGTACTAGCCATGGAAACCTGGTTGTTTAGAGCTGCTATCAAAATCAGAGTGTGTTTTTTCTGACTACTAGAAAATGACTTCCAAAAGGTCTGTGCCCCTTTCATCCCAGCCAGGCTGAGCAGAGGGTGAGTCCTGGTAACGTATCAGGAACTGGAAGCTACTGCTTTATACCTGTCTGTGACCTTTCAGCACAACCCACCCTGCCACCAGGCAGAAGGAGAGAAGAGGGGCTGCAAGAAAATAATACGTTTGCATTTTCTATTTTATTTTAACTATCTTTAAATACATTCATCAACTTCCCTGTTATGGGTTATCAGATCCTGTGCTGTGGAGCCTAAACATGTTTGCAGAGATAAATCACAAATACATGCTAGCCCAGAACACTCCAGTGAAAACTGGAGAGTAATACGGCAAAGTAAATGAAATCTGAAGAGATAAATATGTAAGAAGGACATATTTAAATACAGTATTTAATATCTGTATTTAAACAGCTCTTTGCCCTTTTCTGTTGATAGCTTCTGAAGATCCATCACACCACATGTGGTATAAAAGTAGAATGCCCTGATCCATATTACAGCTTAAAGAAAATAATGGTCCGTCTTCATTTCTACTGAAGCCAACATCACTTCATTTCTTCACAGAAGCCAATAGTGTGGCAAGAGGAACGTTCCCCTTTCCATGTCAATCAGCTGATCCATTTAGACTGCATTAAACTGCACCAGTATAAGTAACACAACCAGACCAGAGCGTGGCCTCTGGCACTGAGATGGCAAGTGGTGCAGTGTCACTCACCAACAAAAGGCTACGTTTTCCCTTCCCTGCACACAGCTGGGTGGCCTCATCCATACTGCTTGCTGAGAAAGGTCCTTGGCTTATAGTCCTCCCCAAGCCATGCCTAGAAGCTGGTTAGCAACCATGGTTCAAACAGGAACATGGTCACAGTTAAGCACTATCAAGGGCCAGCACCTCAGGACTGTCTAGGTAATTAGCATGCATGTAGCCTTGTATTCCTTTTGTGGAAGAGCACCGGGAGCCCAGCTGAACTGTGACACAAAGCGAAGAAAAATAAGAATCAGTAGAAATTGATACTGCTTAATTTAAAGAACTGAGGGGACATAAGCTGTGAAACATGGGGATGTTATTTACAGTATTTGCTCTTATGACAAGCTTTTTGTCATCATCCTACCATAGACAGGATTCCAAAGTTCCAAAAGTTCCAAAAATCAAAACAAACTGGGGCCAAACGCACCAATGAGATTTGATAATCTGTCACATACCCCACAATGAGAGCATTTTTACCATGAAAAATATTCTGCCTGATGCAACAAACCTCATTCCTCAAAAGGCTTCTGTTGCCTAGCCCTTGTCAAATATTTTCAATGAAAGTAAGATGGGGCCAGAGGGGACAATAATAATAATAATAATAATAA